>JAUMHE010000072.1:10717601-10735527 GCA_032359235.1 Enteromius mattozi
TGTGTGTGTGTGTGTGTGAACATTTTTCCTACACTTATTATTATTTTATACTTACTACAATAGATTTCATGTTGACCGTGATTAAGCAGGGACATTAGCTATTTAGGTATATTTACCTATATTTCACTTTAGCTGTAGTAAATTTATATATGTAAAAATGCTGGTGTTTATAAGAAAATAATGTTACATTTAAAGCAGTTTTAAGTTACAAATTAAAAGCAGTAACTATTAGTTTTGGTTATGTACTACACAAGACATTAGGGGGCACTCTTAGCACATCAACATCATAGAAACTGCAGCAACTTTCAGACTTCTGCTATGAAAACCATGAATTGTGTACTTAAGAAAATTCCATGATATAATTTATTTATAATTTCTATTTAATTCCGGGCTATTTCTCATGTATTGTAAACGTGCGAATTGGAATAGTGTATTTTACTGCTGAATGATCCAAATTGGTTTATTTTTTCACCAAGGTCTAGTGATAAATTTCTTGTTTTTAATTCTGAATAAAAACATGACTTCTTAAAGACAAATTTCACCAAGTGCTTAAATAAATCTTAGAATTTTAGTCAATATGCCATCTCTGTTGTGTGACTTGTTGAAAAGTGAGTTTAGCTCATTGCCTGGGTTGAGTTGCTCATTTTGACAGGCTAGGGTTTGGAAAGTTTGAAGTCATGAGGTTTAATCATGCTCTGTGGCCAGTCTGTGCATGGCGTGGCATGATGACTCCCTTAAAGATGTGGTTCTGGGAGCAGGCCAGCTTCACTGGCACCACATTTGCGGGCCAGAGACCCGTTGCATAATGTAGGTTCATTACCAGACCAGAGTCTTGGTAGGTCAGAAATATAGGATCTGGAACAGTAGACGCTCAGTGAAAGGAGGAACTAATCATTTTCATTAGAGTTTGTGATTAATGTCAGTCTGAGATGCTGTAAGGGATTCATTTCACGTCACATATAGAATTTAATTCTCAGGGATTTTTATACAAACTAAAATGCTTTGATAGGTAATAGAGCAATTTTATATGCAGCATTGTTTCACAATTGCTTTGGCTTGTGGGGCTTAGAGATTGAATAAAAGCAATGTTTTGTTAAAAATTTCAGGCAATCAGCTATATACAAACTAGTTTGTTTAGTTTGGTCGGATGGTTAATGCAACCCTGTCGGTGTCAATTTGAAATAGTATCTAGTTTCTTTCTTATTGTTTGAATTGGTGGTTTACGGTTTGAAACATTTTTTTTAACAATGAGCTAAGTATTATGTTCTGTTCTGTTCTAGTAATCAGAAGTCATTTCCTAGTTAATAGCCATTTACTACTTCTCATTTTGAATCATAACACTACGTGAACAAAACTGATGTACAACAGTATGTATTTTAATATTGTTTTACTATCATACCAAATGACTGCCAAAAAGTAAAATGTAAACCATTTCAGTAAAGAGAATGGTTTTTAAATTCCTAAGAGTAATTCTAGAGTAGAATCTAAAATATGTACAGTAGTATGTACAATATATATATCTTTTAAATGGACCTACTGAATTACCTGACTGACTGTGTCAGTCTAAAACAGTATTTAATTTCTTTTTTATTAGAATTAGTGTTTTTTTAAACGTGAGCCAAGTATAATTTTTTTTCTGATTAGTAATTATAGTGTAATTTGTCCAAATATGACGAAAGTTGAATTTAAAAATGTAGAGTAGTATGTATTTTACTATCAAAGGACTGCAAATAAATCAAGTAAAATGTTTATATATTTTCAGTTTTAAAAATACTCTCAAAATTAGGCTATTTGTACAATGAACTATAGAATTTTTTACACTTTTAGTTTTGGCATTTTTGGCTTTAGAGGGGATTTTGCAATTAGATACAAAAAGAACTAAATGCCAAATGGCTTTTAAATTGTATTTTATTGAATGGTAATGTGCATTTTACTTGAAATGAAATATAGAATTATTTACACATAATAAAATGAAGTTCCGTTATATTAGTGAGAGTTATAATTCAATAGTGTAATACAATCTCCGACGCTGTAAGAAATGTAAGAAGGTGTTAACTTCCCCAACACGTTATTTTAAATATTCAGTCCAATCTGACAAGACTTAAAAATCTTGAATCTAAAACATTTCCTGTGCACGTTAGCAGCGCTTTAGAGAAGATATCTGTTCAAAGGGTGCGCTTGCTTTATCTCTCCCGACTCTGAACATTTCCAGACCCCAGAGTGCTGTCTTACTCTCTGAGGGGAAGGCAGGTCTGTGCTGCGTGGCCTTGGGCTAGAAGATAGCGGTACTCTAAAAAGCACTTCATGATCAATCTCAGCCGTTTGTCATGATGATGTCATAATGATGACAAACGAGAATGATGAGGAAGGCCAACAAAAGGCTGAACCCAAATGTGAAGTTGCTTTTCCAGTAAAGTCTCAAAGCATTATTTGCCACAACAACAAACTTTGAAGAGGCTCAGAACAGGCTTCAGAAGAGGAGAAGAAAGATAAGGGCCGTTATGATTTATGTGTATGGTTTGATGAGCTGCATTCATTGCATTTTGGAGTTGTCTCTACCATTTTTCATCGAGATGTTGAGTCATTCAACTATTTTTCTCTGATGTTTGAGTCATTATTATTAGATTCAAAATTATTTTAATTTTAATTATTAATTTTTCTTTTTTGCATGACACATGTACTGGACCAATGTAATACAGCGACTAACTAGCAGTGCACATAATTTGCACTAATTGAGGTACAAATTGTAGTATAGTGTGGTAAAAAAATTTTTTTATAATAATAAAAAATACAATATAATGTCTATAGTAAAAATATACAAGCAATAGAAATTTGTTCTGTTTATGTGTGCATAGAGAGAAAGAAAGAGACATTAAGAAATTATTTAATATTTCAATCTAATAAATAACAAAAAATATAACATGTTTTTTTAAAATTTCAAAAATATGGGGTTATCTGTTTTTGCAAACATATATATATATATATATATATGTATTAGTGCTGTCAAACAGTGTGTGTGCACTGTTTATTTATTGTGTATATATAAATACACAAATACAGTATATACTTTGAAAATATTTACATGTATTTGTATATTTGGGCCTTTTTTTAGAAAACAAGAATGGTTCTATCTACAGAAGTTTATGGATCGCAAAAACCTTGGAGCTCAATATCTAAAAACTGCTCAGAATGCATACAGAACCTTATAATTACAAGGCAGTGATACACACACACATACACAATTACACCAACAATCATTTTACAGAATTTTTTGTTAAAGAAACTTTTCAAATTGTATATATAATTTTTATTTGGATTCTTTTTTTCTCTCTCTAAATTGTAGCTGCTGGGGTGGAAACAGCATTGCTGGTTTGTCGCCCGTTCGTGTGGTTTGTAGTTATGAAATGCAAACACTGTATCCACAGCCATGGGCTTTCAGACAGCTGCAGGAGGCCGTGAAAGAGTGTCAGCTCAAGGACCTGACTCCACTCCGGCCTGTGCTCTGTGTGTTTGATGAGCAAGTAGCCAGGAGTACAAGTACTCTCTCCACAGCTTTCTCCCATCTGATTTTACAAGACAGTCTGACACTCTCAGTGTGTGTCTGAGTGAGAGAGACGGGGGAAAAGGAAAGAGAAGCGCTTTTGTTGGCTGGATGGGTCACAGTTTGCAGACTGCAGCGTGTGCGGAATCTATCATTATGGCTTTGTGCAGTTTGATGTGAATTATTTTTCTGTTGCTATTGTGATATTTACATTTTGGTTCGCCTTCGTGTTTATGCGTGCCAAAGACAATGCATTCAGCATATTTGATCAGTTTTTTGCATTTTGCATTGCTAGACATAGTTAGTTACTAATTTTAAGCATGTTTGCTAGTTTAAGGTGGTCTCCTAGTGTTCAGAGGGGTTTTACAAGTGCAAATTGTCAGGCTTGAAGATCAGATAGAGCAACTTAAACCCTACTATTGAAGGGACTTATTTGTGTCATATTGCATCTGCCCTGACTGTATCCATTAGTGTGTAAGGATGTGACTTGAAGGACGTTTTTCTGGCTGATGTGCCATTCAGGAGTGTAGCAGATAGATAGTGTTTGTCTCATGCTTAGTTTGTCGTGCCAGTTCCACATTACAGGCCTCTTTCATGTTCCTGATGCCGCCTCCTCAGTGCTCTGTCTCTGTTGTGGTCTGCAGGCTGCTTGACACCCAACTTCTGAAGTCTAATTTGGGGATGTCTGTTTGTACTTCTTCTTAAAAAAGGAAGGCACATGTAAGTATGTAGGCCTGAAAGTGTGTCTTATATTCTTGCATGTCAATGTGTCAATATGGTGGGCAGTAGGGGTGTCCTCCCTGCCGTGTCTCATGTCCCATATGGAAATACCCTCAGCCCTTCAGCTCAATTTCTCTCTGTGTTTCAGAGGCCCTGAGGAAAACAAACACCCTCCACCCCCACACTGACAGAAAAAAATCCCCACTTGTCAGATGAGGGGATTTTTTTGATTGTCTAATCAGCTCCATATCCCAATCCAGAGGCCTGGAGCAGTGCAGCTTGGTCCAATAAAATGCTGGATGAAAGACTGAGTTGCATCCTCCTTCCGTTTAATCGATGGCATCTTATCTCGCTTTTGGAGGCATCTTTTCACCGCCATAGTCTTTTATATGTGCCTGTTGTAAAGGTGCTCTAAACTCTTCTGTGTGGTGTTGATTGGCAGGTCTGTAAAAAAAATAAACACATTAGTGTTTTATAAAATATTTTTATTGTAGTTTATTGTATTTTAAGTAGTGCTGTCAAACGATTAATCGCATTCGGAATAAAAGTTTTTGTTTACATAATATATGTGTGTATGCTGTGCATATTTATTATGTATATATAAATACAAACACACGCATGTATATATTTAAGAAAAATATGTTGTTTATATATTACATTTATTTATATATAACATAAAACATAAGAACTTGAATATATATATATATATATATATATATATATATATAAACGTAAATATTAAAAAAATTCATTTACTGTATATGTGTATTTATATATGCATAATGAATATACACAATACACATGCATATATAATGTAAAAAAAAACTTTTATTTTGGATGTGATTATTCGCGATTAATCATTTGACAGTACACATTTTAAAGTTTGTTAACATGCCTGCAGGAATCATAATATATTAATCCTGAATATTTTATTCTACTTTTTCAGAAACATTAAAAGTGCTACAGAAATTAAATGAATTAAAAACCTTTCTCAAGTCTAGGACAGTAGTTCTCAACCTCATTAAGGCTCATTAAGAGGGCCTTAACAAACTTCCAAGAGGGCCTCAGGATAACTTAAAATTATTAAGTTATTATTAATGTACTAATAATAAAGTAATTAATATAATAGCATAACATATAATTACTATTCTTGAATGCACTAATGTAATTACTGTAAATATTATTGATATATTCATAATGTAATATTTAATATTTATAATTAATTTTAATTAGCTAACATCTAATTTTGTTAGTTTAGGGTTAGTTCATCCCAAAATGAAAAATCTGCCATTAATTACTCACCCTCATGTTGTTCCAAACCCGTAAGGCCTTCGTTCATCTTCAGATCATAAATTAAGATATTTTTAATGAAATCTGAGAGCTTAGTAAATACATCGGTAAAACAGTCCATGTGACATCAGTGACACAACTTTTGTGACACTACGAGAATACCTTTTTTTACACTAAGAAAACAAAAATAACAATTTACTCAACCATTCTTCCCCCCGAGTTACGTCTTCCAACAATTTTTACAGATGTATTTACTATGTTTTTGGAGCTGGGAACATTTCAGTTGTGTTGCTGTCTATGGAAGGTCAGATGGTTCTCTGATTTCATCAAAAATATCTTAAATTTGCATTCTGAAGATGAACAAAGGTCTTACAGGTTTGGAGCTACAAGAGGATGAGTAATTAATCACAGAATTTTCATTTTAGGGAGAACTAATCCTTTTAAAAAAAAATTTATTTATTTATAAATTGCTCATATTTATTGCTCAGTGAGTATAATTAAGTTGACATGTTAGAAACTCATTTTCCCAGTTTCTATATTTAATATAATATTGTATTTCGGTTCAGTTATAGTTTCAGTTATACAGTAGTTTGGTTAATATACAGTAGTATGTAGGGTGCCTTGAAGTCAAAAAGGTTCAGAACTGCTGGTCTAGAAAGATTACTGATCTTACGTAAACTAGTTTAAGCTGCTTTAACATCATGAAAACTGTATGAAAGTGTGAGCCTGACAAGTGCATAATTCTCCTTCCGCGCTAATGTTTCCATGACCACGTCCATCTGTGAACCATTTGCGTCTGGTACATCGCGTGCAGTGTCTTTAGAGTGGGAAGTGCTAAGATCCTCCTTACCACATTCAGAGGCATTCGCTCTCGCACCCTCCATAACAAATCAAACGCTACTCTAATATGTGATAACCAGAACTAATCTTTCACATACCCTGCGCCCAGCCATTGCACAAATAGCGATTTCTGTTGCCTAATTAAGCAGTTAATTAGTTCGGGTGTCTTGAGTCCTGCACCCTGAGATCAGCTTGTGGTTTTAAGGATGAAAGTCCCGTTTTGATTGAGTGCTGCTGCTGTGTTGGTCATTACGACTAGCAGCGGTGGATTTGAATTGCTCGAGCAGCTTGAGGAAACCGAGAAGAGATTGAAGGCAGGTAAGATGGGGGGAATGTCATTACCTTGCAGGACAGGTCCTCAGTTTCATCAACCTGGCGAGCGGGGTGGATGGTTCATAATGTTCCTTCCCACCGAGCGAACCCATATTAAGCACCAGGGTAGAGTGTGCTAAAGCTGTCTCGTTTATCCATCTCGTCTTCGCTTTCAAGCCTTCTAACCGATCTCTTGATGCCATGTTGGTTGCCATCACCTCACAGGAAGCGCAAATAAACATCCTGACTGGGATAAGAAGGTTAGATGCATTATAAATGGACTCAAGGGCATAGTCTAATTTACAAATTGGCTTGAAAGTTCCCTTACTGAATTTTGGCCTACAGTGTTGATGTTTTTCCGAGCGATATGGGGTGTCACGAAAACATGCTTTGGCCAAAAACCCACAGGGATCTGCAGATACATTGCAAACCTCTTGTACATTGTTTGCAAACCTTTTGACCACAACCATGAATCAGGGTTGTTGTTGCTTTGCGAATGGCCTTCCTTTAGACCTGGTCATATCAGGTCACATTCTCCTCCAGACTTGGACATGCCGATCCAAAACCTTCTGACATAGTCTGTCTAGCATGTGGGTCTTCTGGAATGCAAGAGGTATCCCATTCTTTGCCTGTGCTATTTTCTCTCAGGCCCCAGAGAAAAGGAACAAACTGAAAATGAGTGGCAGGGCTCTTTCTTCCTCTCGGGGCAAAAACAGATGAGAGAGAAAGAGAAACAAGGCCAGAGAAGTCCATGGTGGTGTGGTCGGCCTGGGCTGGCTGGCTGCCTGTCTGGGTCTAAGGACTCCTCTATTCCCCGCTGGTCTCTGGCTCAGAAGCTTAGTCGTATTCAGCAGCTAAACCACACTTGCTCCGGGCCAGACTCGGCTCACATCAGTGATCCACATTCAACCTCTGGGGAATCAATTGTCTCAGTGCTTAGGCTCATATGCCATGGATTATGCGCACATACTGTACTAGTGTGTATTAAAGCAAAGCATTTGATTATTATTCTATGCACATTTGATTCAAGCCAAAAAAAATTTGTATTTTAAGAGTGAGTAAGTGTACTTTGTTTGCCTAGTCAAGGTAGACTCTGTATTTAATATTATGCAAATAAAATTCGCTCTGCTTTAAAAACTTTACTGACGAATTAGCAATTGTTGTCAACTGCTTTTTTTTTTAAATGTAAATCTGTAGACAGTTTGTTTGGATAGTTTTAAAGGCAAGTTTACAAAAATGATTTAATAATACTGCAATAATGTCGGTTTTATGGTCAGTTATAAGGTATTTGAGTTAGCAACAGTAACGGAATGTCAATTAAAGGGGTTTGTTTTCCCAAAAATAACAATTTTAGTTCATTAATTACTCATCCTCATGTCGTTCCAAACCCGTAAGACCTTTGTTCATCTTCAGAACACAAATTAAGATATTTTTGAGCTTTCTGACCCTGCATAAACAGCAACACAACTATCATGTTCAAGACCTAGAAAGGTAGGAAGGACATCAATAAATAAGTCAATCAGTGGTTCAATAATTTTTTGTCCACAAAGAAAACAAAAAAGTACTTTTTTCAAATTTACTCCAATGATGATCCTTCAGGAATCATTCTAACTTGTTGATTTGGAACATTTCTTATTATTATCAATGTTGAAAACAGCTGTGGTGCCTAATATTTTTGTGGATATGTTTTTCAGAATTCCTTGAAAAATCGAAAGTTCAAAAGAGCAGTGTTTATTTAAAATAGAAATCATTTGTAGCATTTTCGTCTTTTACTTTCACTTTTGCTGAATGCATGTAATGGGGTCTCCAAAAAAAACAAACAAGCTTTTAAATGGTACTCTATGTTATTGTTAAGTGGCTTTCAAAATGAAAGCAAAAAGAATGCAATTTTTCCTTTCTGAACCCTATTTTTAAACCCCATTGGATAAAGATAAATATAGGAAAAAACATTATTGTTTGAGATTAAACCCCAATAAAGGGGGCAAATCTGTCATACGACAGCACAATTCACAACAATGTAAGAGACTGCATTCTTGCAAAGCTGAAATCATTGTTAAGCGTGCCTCCAGGCTCTTGTCTCCTCCTCAACTGGTGTGAACACAAATACACTGGTGTTAAGAGAGTCTGCCGCAACACGTCTGGCACGATGGGATCACTTCCTTCTGCAGACTGGGTACCCACTGTCAGCCCGACCCAGGATAATTAACCTCTGCCACTGGGGTTCAACAAGCAAACAATCCCACAGAGCTCTGTGTGTATGCTAGCGTGACTGTGTGTGTGCCCCGTCTACAGGTGCCTGTGAGGGTGTTAAGCGTCATCCTTCTCGCCATCTGCAGACAAGGGTAATGGAGAAGGCTAGGAACACATGCCCAGTGCCCCGGACGGGGTAGCAGGTGGCTGAATGCGGGTTGCACGAGGCTGGGTCTTTGACTGGGGTGACTAGGTTAATTAAGGGGTGAGTCTTCAGGGTCTGGGGGGCCCCGGGGCAGGCGGTTGAGGGGTTTTGGGGAAGGGTTGATCGAGTGCAGAAAGAGGCCACGCTACTCACCCTCTCCGCTTCCTGTGGGGTATCTGTGCCTCTCTTCACGAGCGGACCTCTGGATTCATAAACTCACACAAACGCATGCACACGTGTAGCACATATGTTCTTTGGAACCTGAAGGAAGTGTTTTTTAACTGAGTGTGTTGTTTTGCTAGAGCTCACGGTTGTGAAAATGCAGCTGTGCAAATCCACAGCAAAGCGAAAAAACAACAGGCCGTGTTGATCCAAAACAAGGCATTGAGTTGAGTGCGTCTGATTTGTAAAGAGTCTGATTGTGAAATGAGTCTGGATGTCAGGTACAGAAGATCTGTAAGCTATTATTATGGAAGAGTCTGGGTCTCAAGGTGGGTCACGGGGAGGCAGTGGAGTTTGGCAGGTGTCACAAAACAGAAAGTGAACGTGACCTTTTCTGTGTCCTTTTAGAAGATGAAGAGGAGGATGAAGAGGTCACAGAACCGAAAGCTGGCCCAGAAAATGACCTGCAGGAGGAGGAAGAAAGCAAGGAAACAAAGGAAGGTGAGATTGGGTGTGAATTTTCTTACTTAGTTTGCTCACTAATGTTTTTTTACAAATTTATCCACATTTTATATAATACATGAAAATTATGTTTTAATATAGATTATATAACTGTAATAAAAATAATCAAAATATTGGTCACATTTTATTTATATAAGTCAAATTCTCACTGCTCATAGTTTACTGCTTATTAATAGTTAGTAAGGTAGTTAAATTTAGGTACTGGGTAAGATTAGGGATGTAGAATATGTTCATGCAGAATATGTGCTTTATATGTACTAATGTAGCTAACAAATATTATATTATATTATATTTAGTGCTGTCAAGTGATTAAGCATGATTAATTGCATCCAAAATAAATAAAAAAAATTATATAACATTTGTGTATGTGATGTGAGTGTTGCCTAAAACTATTTTGCACCGGTGTCGTAAGTAGATCACTTGCACTTGATGAGCATCGGCTCCGCTTATTTGCGACTACACTAATTTGTGCTGTGCTTGGTATATTGTATATAAACGAGAATGTCAATAAATCACAGAGATTTCCACACCCATCCTATGCTCGTTTTGAAATTGCGATAATTTATCCTATTTATTAAATCTGGCCCTAGTTCTTTTTATTTTATTATAGTAATAAAATTAGTGTGTTTTACTTAAAAGTATTTTTATGTTTAACAAAAAGCGTTAAACATAAAGTCTATGATATACCCACATTTTGTGTGTGTGAAGGTGTTCCAAAGTTGTGCTCTGTCAAAAAACCCAACAGCATCCACCTGGCTCAGATTTAGCACATTTGACTTCTGTATGTTGGATGTTAGACTGAACACCATCTGCTCAGTTCAGACTCAATGAGAGAGACATCTCTTTACAATAAAGCCTGACGTTGAGGTGCATGTTCTGCACACATGTTCCATAAGTGTTAATAGAAACCATAACAGATCTGTAAATAAATTACCCACACTGCCTAAAATGAGGCTGTTCCACAAGGGCAATCCCTTCTTTGTTGGCATAGCTGGGATTTTATTGTCGCCTTCTTTTGATGTTTCAAAGGGAAATGCATCCCGTCAGTGTTTAATAAGCCATGGGTGGAGTGACATGACATTTAGGGGTTTATTAACATGACGTAGCACCTTAAATCACTTGCCGTGTGATTTACAACATGCGCTGTTATGCAAGTCATGCGACGTGAAACCTAGTGAAGTTTTGTGTCTATCTTACCATTACAGTACAGTCAGCATTACAATTTTAGTTTACACAGTTTGCATTACAAGTACAATGCAAACATTTCCACTACTGCACAAGTCACATTTTGTGCCACTTTAGTTGTTTGTGTTTGGGCCTCGCACACGTCAAAATTCCCAAAGTCAGCAAACAGGATCAACAGAGCGTTGAGTGGCCACTCGCGTGTGACCCCTGCAGCCATATCAGATGGCATTCTCGCCAGCCGGGGGCTGGGCTTATCAGGCCACGGCATTCTGGGTCAGGCCTGATCGAACTTTAATGTCACTAGACCCCAGCAAGTGGACATCAAAGCGAGCGGAGAGTGCATTCTTTGTGCAAGTGTACAGGGTAAATAACTAGAGAGAGGCCGGACAGAGGCAGACTGTGAAAGCACACGAGGGCTTTGACTCCACGCTGACTTTGATCACGCTTTTGTCTTCCTTATGAGTCATCAAAAAAGGCACGCAAATCAAGTGCGCTCAGATCAAAGGGACGGGCCCCTAATAGTCTGGGAGAAAATGGAGAAACGCAATAGCATCAAAAACGAAGGAGAAGAACTAGGCGTGTTGTCATTATGGAATGACGAACTAAGAGCAGTGTGTGCTCGCTAATGTATTTGCTTATTCATTTATTGTGTGTTTGTCGTTTTTATGCCCATATCTCCCTTCTAATTGGCTTGACTACCTTTAAGGCTTGTTGGGAGTCAGGAAAAAGAATGCGGGCGAGTTTGTTTAGGTTCAGTTTGTACAGTTACTGCTCATTGTTATGCCGTACGGCCATGATTTTGTCTGTGGTTAAATCCGTTTGTTAGTGTTATTGTATGTAAGTGATAGGTATAAACACATAGCCCGTCTTTGTGGCCATGACATGTGCTTTTGTGTGTTTGTGTATTAAAACGTATGGCCTGTTCTGTGTTTATTTACTCAGCAGCTGTGTTTACATCTTCATTTTGTTGTGTTTTGTCTTGTGTGTGTATCAGGCCACCCGCGGGAGCTGACGGAGGAAGAGAAACAGCAGGTTTTGCACTCGGAGGAGTTCCTCATCTTCTTTGACCGCAGTATTTGCGTGATGGAAAGAGCTTTAGCTGAGGACTCCAACATCTTCTTCGACTACAGCGGACGAGACCTGGAGGATAAAGAGGGGTGAGAAAGTGATGCGTAACACAGATGATGCATATACGTATATCTTACAAATAAGTATTTTACCTATTAATAATTAATTTATATTTTATTTCTATATTAAAGGCATAGTTCGCCAAAACATGACATTTTTGTCATCATCATCATGTCGTTCCAAACCTATATGAGTTACTTTCTTATATTGAACATTAATTATGTTTGAAAAATGCAGATAACCAGAGAGTAGTATTTTTCCCTACTATGAAAGTTAATGGGGGCCAACAACTGTTTGGTTTTTCAAAATTCTTTAAAATTATTCATAATAACTTAATTTGTGCTCAACATAAGAAACAAACTAATACAGGTTTGGAACGACATGAGGGTGAGTAGATGATGACAATTTTTAAGGGCAAACTAAGGTTATTACTTTAAGAATTTCTTTTAACAGGCATAAATTCTAAATGGTTAATTACTAATGGTTATATTATTGTAATATTGGTTATTATTATAATATATATAATATTATATTAATATAATATTGGTTGTTGTGAAATTATATGTATGTGAAAAAATGGACCACAGTGGCATCCATGGTAATTAATCTGCATGAAAGAAAACTCAAAGCACAAATTCTAGACTGCTTAAATCATCTGGATTTAATTTGCGTATTATGTAAATGTAATATTTATACAATATCATTTTCTGGCAGTCGATGTATAGGTTGCTCCAGTGTTTTATGCTCTGTCATAGTTCATTTATGATGAATTTTCAAAAAAAAAAAGTGATATAAAAAATGAAAAACAGTGATATAAATATAACAAAAATTAGGCTGATATGAAAACAAAAGAAGGATGCCCTTAATGAGCTCAGTGTGTGTGTGTGAGCACATTGTTCTTCAAAGAAATTCTTGCAAGATGATGTCACCTCTGATTTTGCTCTTCTGTATTAGTATTACAAACACTGTTATTTTTCTGAGCGTTTGTTAAATTTTTTATATATAAGGATAAAATGTTGTGTTAAAACCGTATGTACTAAAATCATTGTATATGGTATGTATTGAAACTCAAGAGCCAATGTTAATAAGAGTATGTCCCTGTCAGGGATCTGCAGGGTGGCTCCAGTCTCTCTCTCAATCGTCTGTTCTATGATGAGCACTGGTCAAAGCATCGGGTCATCACCTGTCTGGACTGGTCCCCTCAGGTAGACTGACCTCTCTCTCTGACCTCCTGTATATGTCAGCACCTGTTCATTTAAAAGAGAGAATCCTCCCATTCTTTGTCTCTGAGTCAGCTTTTTCACCCTCTTCTCTGTTCTCTCTCTCTCTCATCTTTCTCCTGTCTTTACTCTCTTGTCTTCATATTTCCAGTACCCTGAGCTCTTGGTGGCCTCCTACAACAACAATGAAGATGCTCCTCATGAGCCAGACGGTGTGGCTTTGGTGTGGAATATGAAATTCAAGAAGACCACACCAGAGTACATCTACCACTGCCAGGTGAAAACCCTTAACACAACACAACTCTACCCCCTAACCCTCTAAAAACAACGTCATGCTGCTCATTAAAGGAGTGAAAATTGTGCAGGAAAATGTTAAAGAGATGAAATTGTGTGAAAATGTGATCATTTACCCACCCACATGTCATTCCAAGCTTGTATGAGTTTTAACAGCACTTGAAAGAAGATATTTAAAAAAAAATGTTGGTAACCAAAGAGTTGCTGGCAGCCATTGACTTCCATAGTAGGTTTTTCTCAATGGCTAGCAATGGCTATCAGTTTGGTTACCAGCATTCTTCTACCTTTTGTGTTCAACAGTTTCTGTGAGAAACTCGCACAGGTTTGGAACAACATAAATGTGAGTAAATTATGACAGAATTTTCATTTTTGGGTGAATTATCCCTTTAAGACATTGTGTCACACAAATGTGGGTTTAACTATTTATTTTAAAGATTCAACTTCTAGCTGAGTTAAAAATGCTTTTATCGTTGGGTTTATTGTTACATACAAAATGCTATATTGCATAGTACATGTAGTACATACTATATGCAGTAAGCATCTCACTAGTATCCTATTCCTTCACAATAAATTTATAATAAAACGACCTAATTGGAAAGCCATGATAAAGGAAGTGGTAGCTTCAATAAAAGGGAGTTCTAATGGAGCGTACCACTTCAGATGACGAAATGCATTTAAATATGCCCAAGGTGGTTTAATTAAAGGTGCATGCTGGCCTTGGAGTACCGCAGCGGAACAGAACACCTTATTACGGTGTGTGTCCGCTTGGGTCAGGCCAAAATAATCCTGAGGTTTGTGTGTAAAACATATCTGGTGTCGGTTTTGACGCTAATTATAAAAGACTCTGGGTTGAGAGTCTTTTCAGGGAGACGACCAAGTAAGCAAGTCTGGGAGGCGACAGCCTGGTGCGAGGGAGAGATATTAGAGAGACATTTCTGTAATAAAAAAATGTGGCTTACCACTTCCTAATCCTACCAGCCGCATATGTTTGCCCACCCACATGGTCTGCTCGTGCATGTGCTGCTTTTCCAGTGCCCAGCACCTCTCACATGCACACAGACGGATACACGTACACATGCTCGTTTACACACACAGCTACAACCAAAGCATACACAGACATGGCATACTGCATATGCCTAAAAGCAACAGACTAAAAACAACTTTATTTTTTCTTGTTCTTTTTTGAATTTAGAATTGAAAACTTATTTTGAGGATATCAACATCTTACAGACTGAAAATGTTAATTGCCACTTTTTAAAAAATGGTCTAATTTCTATTTCAGTTCTGTTTTATGGTTTCATATTAAGTACATTTTTCTTGGTAGGTAATTTTTTTATTTGACTCTTTTTTTACAGTCGTTGTAAAGTTAAACAAAGGTCCACTGAAAGCTTGTTTAACCTTTAGGAAATACTGACTGTGAAATATTAATTGAACCTTATGAGGTGAAACTAAATAAAAATTCAACATTAAATAAACATTAATGCTAACAACCCTGCAGCTTCAGCTGTTGCTGAATAAGGGATAAAGGGATAGTTTGGGACCACATGTCTATTTGTAGTTCTTAAATTTATTTCTAATAAATTAAAGACACATCAGTGTTTCTTGCAGTGAATTTGGATGACAGTATTTACTTAAAAATGTAATTAAATAAAAACAGATGAAGAAGTTTATTATACATTGGTCTTCCTAGGATGCTGTTGGAAGGGTCTAAATTGTGTTATTTCTTTGGAGTCACAATGTAACTGTACATATTTTGCAGCAGGAATTTAATGCACTTGCTACTTTTCATCGTAGACCACTTTTATGTAGTTTATATATTATAGTTTTCAGAACAAAGTAATAATACACTAAAATAAGCTGTATTTTATAGTAAGTGCCTTGTATTTTTGATCATGTTGTCACACAGGAGCATAAATGAAGGCTCTCTTTGACCTGCCTCTCTCAGTGCTGCAAAAAGATGGGATATATAGAAAGCATATATAAAAATAAAAACACAAGATGAATAACACACAATGGCATTTCACAGCTTTCCTTCAGAGCGGCCTGAGGTCCAACCATCCTTTTTTCATCACAAGGAGAGAAATGGAGAGAGAAGTACAGGATCTCCAAACATTTGGGTCATTGGCTTAGGATGAAAGAGGTTGGGCCAATTTGCCGAGATATTATTTTTCACTCTGGGCTCTGTTCTAAACGACGGTGCTCCCCGCTCACTAGACTGGGAATCTGATGGGTCTTAATGTGCGAGCATGTTCTGCCGCTTAACCTCCCCAAACCACACTGATCTTATTCCCTCTGAGGTACACGCATGCAAGAACCATATACTCATCCCCCACACGCTCCTCTCCTCTCTTCTTCTCCCCTCCTATTCTCCCTTTGCGGCTTCCCTCACTTTTGGCAGGCCGTGCGGTGGAGTTCAGCAGTTTTGCAGTCGTTTTTCCAGATTTACCCACAGCCGCCACTTTCATGTGCTGGATACTTCAGAAACCCTCCCTCCAGCGCCGCTGTCTCCCACTTTTCCCTCAGTTTCTCTTTTTGCTGTTCCATCTTTACCTCTTTTTGCCACATCTCTCTCTCCTTATACTTCTCACTCTCTAGCTCTGTTCCAAAGCCTAGTGAGCTGACTCGCTGTCTACTTAGGCTGGTTCTTAGCCATTATGGAACCTCATGAGTGAATGTACTACATAGGCACCACCTCCACACACCACATAAATAGCACTTATCGTGGGAAATTTGACTCACAATTTATTTCAATAGTTTTCCATTAGCTTGTACCTAAGCTTGAAGACTGATTCTCTAATAAGCATCTAAAAATCATATTTTTTCCTTGTAGATTTTTATTTTAAGATTTAGGATTGCCTTCAGCTCAGAGTATGGGGTTGGTAGGATTTTTTAATGTATTCAAACATTTCAAAATGAAGCATTGAGTCTTTTATGCATTTATTTAATAAAAAATACAACAAAACAGTACTATTGTGAAATACTACACTTTAAAAAATAATGTTCTGTTTTAATATATTTCATAATGCTCATTTATTCCTGTGATGGTGAAGGATTTTCAGCAGCAGTCTTCAGCTGTCACATGATCTTATTATCATAAATCATTATAATATACTGATTTAGTGATCAAGAAATATTTCTTACTATTATCAGTATTGAAAGAAGTTGTGCTATTTTATATCTTTAGTATAAACAATGATAAATTCACATTTTTCAAATTTCTAAGAGAAATGTGATGAATTAAAAAAAATACTGACCCCAAAATTTCAGACCTGTAGTGCGCTTTAAAACATTCTGAAGCTCACTAGTCTTTTCTTTATCCTCTCCTCCCTCATTTCACAGAGTCTCAGCTTCGGACGGTTACAGAAGGCCACTCCTTTTTAGATGGTTGTGGAATATTTCTGAGGTGGTTTGGGTTTGTTTTGGGCTCTGTGTGGTGTGATCTTGGCTCTCTGCTCTCTGCTGTTCTTTCGGGCCCATCATCACAGCAGGCCCTGTTCGCCAGAAACATCACATGACCTTCTAAAGTGGGCTGCTTCTCGCCACATCAAGGGCACACCCCAAAAAAATGCTCACCGATACTGTCAGCCCTCATCTGCATCGCCTACATTTTATTGATATCATTTATATTTTACCCAGGATGACTCTATGTGAACCCCTGCTGGATGCCTGAGGCTCACTGAATAGAGGTTGGCACAGAAGAAGATGTGTTCGCAGGAGCTTGGAAAAATGCCTGCTCTGTATAATGCTTCTGGATGGAGTTGCATGTGCTCATAAAGCTGAGTGTAGAAAGGCTTCAAAACCACTCACAGCTTTTGAAACAGGAAGAGCAGAGACCTCCGGTCCGCTATGGTTTTACTGCCTACTCTTGTATCCACATATATTACCAGATAGGAATGGGTCACGATGGTTGACTGGTTTATTTGAATTTTTTCATCTTTTTTTGTTGTTCTTTTAATTTTAATTCTTTAATTAGTGAGTTGTGATTCAGCTGTTAAACCTGCTCAGAAATGTTGTGTCTTTAAGGGATAGTTCACTCAAAAATGAAAATGCTTAATTAGTTACCCTCATTTCATTTTAAACCCGTAAGTCCTTTGTTCGTCTTCAAAACACAAATTAAGATACTTTTGATGAAATCCAAGAGCTCTCTGACACTGCATACACAGCAACGCAACTACCACTTTCAAAGCCGAGAAAGGTGGAAAGACAATGTTAAAAAATAGTCCATGTGGTTGACGCTGGTAGCCTCGGGGACAGTGTGTCAACATTCAGCACTTCCTGTCAGCTTTGATCTATCCAAAATAAATAAATAAATAAATA
>JAUMHE010000072.1:10737483-10774527 GCA_032359235.1 Enteromius mattozi
AAAACAACATCTTTGTTTTTATAGTGACGCAGCAAAACGCTGACCTACGCAATGGTAACATTCCCAAATGCCACAGTAAGCCCTACAAGCAAAATGAACAGCAGAGAAAATGAAAAGTAACAGCTCTTTTCTTTTAGTGCCACTGTCTATACAGTGGAAAAGAAAGACGGACAAAGAAATACATATAGAGAGAAAAGGGGCCTGAAATGAGGTTAACACACTCACTTACACGATACATGTCCTTTTAGGGTCCCTCAATAGGGGAACCCTCATCTGTGTCTTCAGAAGCTATTTTCCACCCTCAATAAACAGGCCAACCATTGTCACATGGAGGGCTCTCGTTATTATTTTTTGAAGTAATTACACCTTATTATCTGTGTTTACTTTAGCGAGGGTGAGTGCAGGTGTGGGACAGGGGGTTGTGGGTGGTGGTGATGGGCCGCAGTGCTGAACAGTTGCCCCTGTGAGTCTTTTTTTTTTTTACTCAAGGTTTGGGCATTGTAGCTGTGCTCTGCCACTAATTTCAGACCCACAAAAGAAACGTGCAATTAGGCCTATTATTGCAGCAGCTGCGCACTCCCTGCACGACGGCCCCCTGTCTTCTCTTGGCTCATGGTGGAGATGCTTGCTGTGGTCTCGTACACCCCAGTGCAACCGCAACACCCATCCTATGTGTGACAGAAACACCACAGAATCAACAAATAAACTGGATATAGGTTATCAGTACATAAAACTAAGTGAAGGGGTGAATAAATTTTTTTAAACACAATAAAACACATGAAGTTAGAATGAACACATATAATTGTGTTAATATAGTATATACCATGTTGTCGTGTATATAAATATATATAAATATATGTGTGTGTGTGTGTGACCGTGGACCACAAAACCAGTCATAAGGGTCCATTTTTTTTTAATTGAAATTTATACATCATCTGTCAGCTGAATAAAACAAGATATTCATTGATGTATGGTTTGTTAGGATAGGATAATATGTGGCTAAGATACAACTATTTGAAAATCTAGAATCTGAAGTTGCGAAAAAATCTAAATATTGAGAAAATCACCTTTAAATCTGTCCAAATGAAGCCCTTAGCAATGCAAAATACTAATCAAAAATTAAATTTATATTTATACTAGGAAATTTACTAAATATCTTCATGGAGCATAATCTTTACTTAACATCCTAATGATTTTTGGCATAAAAGAAAAATCGATCATTTTTATCCATACAATGTATTGTTGGCTATTGCTACAAATATACTTGTGCTACATGGTTTTGTCCAGGGTCAGATATATATATATGTATAGTGATTTTTGAAATATTGTTTGACTCTGAAACCTGGAGTAATGGCTGCTGAGAATTTAGCTTTGGTATTACATATGCACTTACATTTAAACATAAATTAAAATAAAAAACAATTATTTTAATTATTAAAATTTACTGTGCTTTGATCAAATAAATGCATCCTTTGTGCACATAGAAGACCTCTTTCAAAAATATGTAAAACATATATAGTTTATGAATATTATATTAAAGCATGGAATCTGTATATCTTAACTGATTTATGAATTTTAAAAACTATTTGAGCTTAAATTTTAGATTTGTCGTCATTGATTTCAGGTCAGGGCGAATTACCTGTTGACAGAATTTAAAAGGATTCAAATTCACGAACAATTGCAAACAGGACAAAAGAAATAATATAATGGAAAATACTACAGTGGCCTAAAGATTGTGCGTGCTTAATCATTCTCATGAACTGTGAAACTGACTTTTGGGGAAGCCACAAAGACCCACCTTGCTCAAACACAAGAGGCCAATCTTCCGCCTTCAGGCACAAACAAAATGGCCCTGGAATCTCCACTGTTGCTCTCACTTAGTGATTTTCACACCTCAATGACTCTCCAACAATTAAAATAATGATCCAGCACAGAGCACTTATTTTGAAGGGCATGGGTGGATTTACATGTTATGATTGTGCGTGCCTGCAAGACGTGGGTGTCCCTGATGTCAAAAAAAGAGGATGCAATCACAAATTTGACATCAGGTCATTAATGTCAGACTCAGCAACTGAAAATCTATTAAACACCACACTGCCGAGCAAGTAAGATGCAGCCTTCATACATGTAGGCTTAAAGCAATAACACACCAGTGTGACGCACATCATAGCCAAACATGCAAATTTCTGTCAGAAAGAATTAAAGTTGTAAAACAAATGATCAATTCATACATTTAGAATTTAGTTTTTGAATTTGGGGGAGAGAAAATATGTAACATGAGGCTTTAGAACATGAGCAAATGACGCCTCTGCGGTAGGAGATGCCTTACTGGCATTGATTTCAGCTCATTATGTCCTTGGGACTCACAGCCACAAATCCAGAGAAATCATTTTGCTAGGGGGGAGTGTGGCTGGGCAAATTGGCTTCTGGTTCTGTGTGGGAGCCCTCGCTGTGAAGAGCAAAAGAGCAGGGCCCGGTCGGGAGTGGGCAGGCCCAGGCAGGACCGGCTGGGGCTTCACGCTGTGACCACCTCCGTGCCTCTGACAAACACTTCACTGGATAATCTCCCCACCAGAGACTCTGCCAAGCCCCATGAGCTCGGGGGGGGAAGCGTCAGGGCACAGCCGAGCAGTTTCTCCACGGATGTGTGCAGCTGCATCACTGGATGTTACAAGAAAATCTGCTGAATGACTAACAATATTTACCAGACTTAACTGAGCTGTTTAGATTGAGGATTAGAAAGATGGTGTACGCAAAACAATGCTCTGCCTCTAAATATATATATATATATGATAAAAAATTCTAACAGAATAGGGAAAACAATTCTTTATTATCACAATTATTAACACATGTTGTATATAAGAGACATTATATCAGTTTCAGCTGACCCATTTTACAACCCAGGGCTTCTTACAGAAGTAATAAGAGAAGGCATATTTTATATTAACAGAATAAACTGACAATATTCAAATGTGGAACAATCCATTTTCAGCTCAAGTAGTCCAATGTTAAGAGGTTTCCATTTTGTATCCATGTTTTTCAAGCTCCGATCTAAAAGAAAAGTGGAGCAAAAAAAAATTAGAAAGTGCAATAACTCATAAAAAAACAAATGTACAGAGTACTACATTTTCATAATATTAAAAACATTTTTATTAACATTAATATCAAAAAGTTCAGTAATATCCATATTATTAAAGAGATACTATTTTATTTTGTGTTTATATTTTGAATTAGATGTTTTTTGTTGTTGTTGTATTTAAATGGTCTCGCTATATTTATTTTTACTTTAGTTTTAGTTATTAGTTATTTTAGTACATCAAGATAAACTGATTGAAAATTAGTAGTGTTGCCATGTCAACTAAGTGGAAAAAAAGAAAACAAATAAAATAGGTTATTAATATATTACTTTAATTATTTATTTGAAGTAGTAATGAAATTTTTTATAATTTTAGTTTAGTTTTAGTTAAGTTTAATAACCCTATTTATAACATCCTCTATTTTTTTCTAGTTTGTTTCCAATATTAATAATGAAATTTAAAACCCTTTTGACTACATATCATGAGTTTCAAACACAACTTTTTCCAGTGCTGGAAATCAAAACATATTTCATAAGCAATATCAATAGATTTATAGCATTAAGGCTTCAGAAAGGAGAAATTATTGCATCTACGCATTTACCTTTTATGACTTAAAATGTATACAAGAATATTAAATGGCTGTACTTTCTGCAGTCAGGTTCTCACACATAGGAAAGTTCAATAATGTGGTTTGAGGCCACCATGAGTGTTGGTTAGCCATTGGACTATTAGATCCCTTAGGGACTGTTTTCTTCTAAATGAGTTTAACCACAGAAAATTCTTAAGAAAAAAAAAGTGGGTTTTACAGAGATTTAGTAAGACTCTGGCAACACAATGTAATATGTATGCCTATGCTAACATCTTTCATTCTTTGTGAATTTATATTAGGCTTCTACACTCCATATTTTTAGTATTTTACTATTAACAATTGAAAAGTGCCACAAGGTCTTCTCCACTTCATATGTGTAATCACACAAATTCAGTGTCTGAAACCTACCTCAGCTGATTAGAAAAGTCGTCCTCTACGTTGTCATCATCCCAGTTATCTTCCCAAACATGAGCGTCCTCATCTTCATCCAAGCCCGTCCAATCTGGGAATAACACAACAGTTCAGTGAGGCTGATGATTTACCATCACACCCCGTGCACAGCATGGAGCAATTAGTTTCTCTTCATTTTACCCATGATTAATAAAAAACGTCATAAACCTCATTCTATAGGTTCAATCGATATTCTTGATTGGACACTACAAAGCAAATCTGAAATAATTACTGTAAACAATATACAATTGCATTAGGTTGTAAGGAGCTAAAATGCTAACTGCTAATAATGCTTAGTAATATTGTTGTTTCTTTACGTCTGTGGACTAAGGGGCACTGAAATACCTTTTAAAGAAATAATGCTTGTTACATTTATTATTTCATTCAAGGCTTTTCTTTTCAAACGCGACAAACCAACCATTTATTGTATGAAGTGAAGAATGTTTTGTCGGTTAGCTTAGCAATGCTAGCTGAGTCACTGTGGTGTTGCCTGTGCTTATTTACCCGTAACCTGACAAAAGAGCGCATTTCTGCCCAAAACAGCACTCGTTTTCAGTTCACCTACCCTCTGCTGGGAATTCTTCAAATTCATCATCCTCCTCCAACAGCCCCAAATCCACTGTTTGTTTCTTCTCTGACATGTTGCGCTTCTGATTCAGCGGTTCAACGCAGTCTCTCGTGAACGCTCAACGTAACAGTGAATAAGACGTGCGCATGCGCAAAACAGTGACTGGGCCTCGCTCTTTGAAATGCATAAGGGTTTCACTGCCTGAATTATACGAGCTAGCCCAGATGTTTGAAGTGTTTATTCATGAAGGCTCCGCATAATGAATATGGCTGAATGATTCTACATAAATGTATTTATTTATCTGAATGATTCCACATTTATTTATTAATTTATTATTATTTATTCATAATGTATTTCTATTCATTTGTGGAAATAAATACACATAAAATTTACAAACTATTCATTCTTATTTGTATTTATTATATACATTTTATTTAATTATATTATTATATTATTATTTATTTCATAAACACACACACACATATAGGTTTGAATTTGAATATCCCTGAAAACTCTCTAAATTACTTTTTTATTCTAAATAAATGTATTTATTTATTTACTTATTTAAACTTTTGTTTTAAATAATAACATATAAAATAATAATATAAAAATAAAATAAATACACATAAAAAATGTAACATTGTAAAAAATGTAATAAGTAATAATATTAATGCATATTATATATTGTAATAATGTGTGTGTGTGTGTGTGATGTGTGTGTACATTTGCAAAAACAGATAACTTAATTTCAATCAAACTGCAGTTGAGTTATTTTCATTAGGTTAAAAAATAAAACAATAAAAACGCGACAATATAATAAAAAGCAAGACTTTTTTAACAAGTTACCTGTTTTTGCAAATAAAATCTTCAAAAAAAAAATGCATGACAATGAGTAGAAATTCTTCCAATGAAGATACTTCTTAAAAATGATATAACAGCCACAGGCCAGAACATTCAACATTGTGTAGTCTACCACAAAACCACACATGCCGCAATGAAAATTGTCCTGTGGCTCCAATTTGCTGACAGACGGTGAAAACTTCAACCAGTATCCTACTCTTCTATTCTGTTTTGAAATTATTCTGTAATCATCCAAACTCCAAATATAAGTCGACAGCAAATGGAAGTAATTTAGATAGGATGATGACAGTGTATTCATTTTTGCTGACAAATCCAGCATACGCAGTAAGCAAAACAGGACAGCTTTTATATATAAGCGGACATTCTGGGCACAGAGATGAGGAGAATCCTGTTTTGGCTCCAGATTTACACCAGTGCCATAAAGACGGTGAATTACTAATCAAAATAATTGCATACAGCTTATGAGCTCTTGGAATAAAGTGGAAGGATCATTGAAGTCTGTCTCAGGTAAGGGCCTGGGAATCTCTCACAATGTCCGTGGAGCATACCTGAGACTGCAGTTACACTGTGGCGCCTGGAGTCTCAGGAGATGGGGAGGGGGGCTGCCCAGACTGACTCATTGCCTTTCTTCGTATGTGAGAATGCCTTTCATTGGCCCCTCCAGGACAGTATCGCAACTGAGTCCTCACAGAGGCTCCAACCCTGTCCGGCCAGTCTGGCAGTCTCGCTTCCACCGGTCCTTATCAGGACGGAGATCACAATATGGCCTGAGGGGTGCTAGGACGAGCGGCGGGGACAGGAGGGTTTTATAGGACGGAGGCCGTCATCACCCCCCAGTTCCCATCTGACTGATCACTGACTCAGATTAATGACACGACTCTCCTTCTGCCAGTGAAAGTGACAACACACCAGAACATGGGCCTGTCTACCTGTCCAAGTGGCCTTGATGAGATAATCGCCCCTCTCATTCAACATAAATAGAAGAATGCCAAATAAGTCAGCGAATACTTCACGGTGAAGACCGACTGTTGGCGCAGAAGTGCAAGCGCTATATATGAACTTTGTTCTTTGCTGTATTTCTGTGAATGGCAATGAAAAACTATTTTGCATGTATGACTTTGACATCTTGTGGATAGTGATTATGATCATAAAGAAAAAGAAAAGCTAAATAATCCAATAAAGGAAAACATGTCAGCTTTGGCTTTGGAAGTCTGTGTGGAGTGATATGCTTCCTGAATATCTGTCAAGTACTTTTAATCCCACTCAGTCATCAACTGTGAGCTTTGTGTTTCATGTGAGTACATATATTATATTAATAACAAAATAAATAGTCAAAAGATGTGAATGTTTATATGCACATTTGATTAAAGAAAATAATAAAATGTGTTTCCTCCAACTCATCTTTCTATCTCATTCAAATGTCTGTCAGTAGGAATTTTACTCTCATATTTTTCTTCTGTCTTTCTTGAAAAGGCCTGTCAGCTGGAGCTTGAGGTACAGTTTGCCAACAGCCTAATGACTCTTTATGGCAATACAATCTGATGTCTGTCCCGGCCGGCCCGGTAATCCTGTCCACCTTTGCGGCTTAGTTATGCTCAGGCTTAAGTTGCATATTTTGTATTTATCAGGATTTTGCTGATAAATGCTATCAGCAAGAGAGAAATGAAATATGGGAGGTCTATCTCAAGTTGCAAGAACAGACAGTTATTTCAGTGGTGTACCGTCTGTGATACAGATATCCTGTTGTTATTTCCTTATATTTACTACTTAAGACAGAATTTGTGTTTTTTCGTTTTGCGCATAGTTAAACCATGAAAAAGATTTTTTGTTTTTATATTCCCCTTGAGAATTATACATTCCAGATAACACATCAGTAGGCCATAGCTCTGTTTCTATCATTCTGACACAGCTTTTCCCCAGATTTGCCACGAAACACATATCCGTCCAATAACAACATACTCAGAAACAAAGAGCCCCATGTACCTCGAAATAAACTCAGATTAAAGAAAATGTTTTCCAATGTAAACACCCCATTATTTAGAGTACATCAGTCATGGCTACATAAACAAGCCAAAGCCATATTCTGCATATAATTAATTTTGCTCATTATTTATATTAAATACTCTTAATAAAATGATTCATGACAACAACAACAACAAAGAAAGAAATTATAGCAAGGTATGGTGGTCACATGCAAAGTTGTCAAGTTACAATTTCATCAGGCCCTCTATCAAAGTTTGGGTCAAAACATTGGCAAAATCTTTTTTTTTTTTTTCCACATTCCACTTAAAATTACAATAAACATTGGGCCTCAACACTGCTTTTGTGAATAAAGCATTATTACATTAATATATTATGCATTAAACCAATTTTTGGCAACAGTATGATTAAGAGTCGCACTGTTGGTCATATTTGTCTGACCTCACATTACAGTAGTTCATTGTGATTGGTGGCTTATACTGAAAGGTTTCTCTCTCTTTCTCTCTCTGGAATGACGTTCTCAAGTGAATGTCGCTCATCAAGGGGCTTACGGCGTAAGTGATAAAGTGTTCCACTCTAATACCTGCCCGCTTCTCATCTGTCATCTATAAAGAGGATTGGAAATGAAGCAACATTCTTCAGGATATAATGACCTCAAAAGCATACAGAGGGATATTGTAAAACATATAAATGGAGTGGGAAAATGTGTTTTTGTTTGATCAAAGAAGTAAAACTGCAGCTGATCATGATGACTATGATCATTTCAGATATACCATATATTAAATGTTCTGCTATGTCGTCCATCAGAATTATGTGTCAGTGTCAAATTGAATCAATATTGGCTTGAACAGCGTTTTATACGCTCGCCTTGATTTCAGGTTGCACAGTGCAATATGGAATCAAGTAATACTCGCCATGTGATTATATAGGCCCGGAAATGGCCCTGATTGATAAATGAAGCTGTCCTTGTTTTTGAGCAAGGCCCCTTCAGCTCTGGACTTTGTCCAGGAAAACCTCTAACAGCCACTTATTAAGTAGTTAGACTCACAAGGCTGTGTGTGCACTGGTCACCTGGGTGTGTGTCTGCAGGTTCTGAGAACCCATTGGCCAAAGCTGGACTCTCGGTTGCAAGCTGGTAAGATAACAGAGCGGGTACAATCCTCATTCTTTTCCCTTGAGGTCTGGAATAGCGTGTTTTTACAGCTTGCTGGGTTGTTTAGCGATGTAATTATTAGCATTTCTTGTAAACATTCTGCATTACCTCCAATGAGTCTTTGTCCCCTTGACCCGCGCTTGACACGCTCAAAGAGAAGTCGCCATAAAGTGGAGGAGGCGTGAATGTTTTTGCAACTCTCAAGAAAATAAAATTACGGATGACGTATTGAGTGAGACAGCTCATTTCCAAGATAGCATGAGCTGAACTGCAAGGAGCCTTTTGCAGAAGTTCACAAAAACATTCACATGCTAGTACAGAGAGCAGTTAGTGGCTAATGATGATTTGATCGAATTATGCAAGTGTGGTCACAAAAACACACCAAGCATAAAAGTCATTATTTTAATTAATTGTTTGTTTTTTCGGCTTCACTATGATTCATGATGTTTTAGCACGCTTAACGGTGTCTAAGCTTCTCAAATTAATGCAAAGTGTGAAAATACATTTTTTTGTTTGTTTATATGATATGGATACATTTTTACCCCAACCCCATTTATGCTTGAGTACTCTGGCACCACTTGTGCAAGGATCATACATGTCAGGAAGTGCATAATTAAGTGTATTTAATATATTACACATTGAGCCATTAGCAAAATTTTCTTGGTTCCTGAGCCGTAGACAAGCTGTGAGCTGCATTTACCCAATACGACTGTTTTTTAAATTTTTTATTTTTATATCTAACACAGAGCATATCAAGCCTCTCTTGTGTGTCTGTAAGTTATAGGGCAAGAAACCAAGAAAAAAATTCTACAGTATAGCCAAAGGTTTGAACAACTCGGCCAGTGACAAGCTTTTAAGGAGACCAGTGCACCATGGGTAGTCTGCAGATGAAATACTAGGGGGTGAAAGGGAAAGTAGTGATTTGTCATTAGGACTTTTCAAAGAATAGTGATGCCAAGGGTCCAATTTATGGTTTTTATACCCTGCCATCTTCAGAACACACATCAAGTTCTTTGTGAGGAATAGAATGCCAGTTTTTTCCTCTCTCTCTTTCTCTCTCTCTCTCTCGCTTTCTCTCTCTCTCTCCATATAACAGAGTTGTATAGAAAGATCTTTAAATTTCATGGAAATTTTGGCATGTCTGAGAAAACTTAAAAATATATGTAACTGATTTTTAACAAGAACATTATTTGTATAAGTGCTACTGACAAATGTATTAGGCTCATACACACTGCAGATAAATTTGGCATTCTGTTAATTTTGAATTTGGTCATTTACATTCAATTAATGCAATTCAGTAGTATACATGCAGGTTCAAAAGCAGCACTTGATAAGGCTATAAAAATAATATTTTAATTAAATTTATAACTAGGCTAAGTAGACATATAAACGCAAAAATTAGCCTAGCCTATAAGATTAAGTCATGAATAAAAAAATAAAATAATAATACTAGTAATAATAACAATAAAAATAATAGGTATAATGATCAATTTGAAGGGATCCAAAAAACTAAATCTTTAAAATTCTTTCAAAATTTGTCTAGACTGAAGAGTTTTTTGACGTAGTGACGTCACTGTCGTTTGGACAGGTGCAGCTTGCCTGAGGTGCTAGAAGAAAATCTCAAGAACGAACTGAACGAAGGTATGTGGCTTGAAGTCATAAATGTTGGCATCGTCTCTCTCCACTGCAGGCCTGGGAAAATTTGTATAATGTATATAGGGGGAAAACGTATATATAATGATCCGGAGAGCGTGTGTTGATAAAAAAAATAACTTGCAGCTTGGGCGCAAACAAAACGCCGCTTTGGTCGAGGACATAACGTTACAATTTTTTTTGTTTTTAGAAAAAATCCGTCTCTTATCAATCATGTTTCTTTGGGCCACGAAGCTAGTTAAATTGTTGGGGTTCATGTTTATAGTTCATGGCTGTGGCAAGTCATATGGTTTAAATGGTTATCACTACGTCAATCATCAATTTCAGGAGTGACTCCTATTTTCCATGTACGAACAGAAAGAAAGATAATTTAGATTCACTCCCATTATTTCCCCCTGATTTTGGACTGTATGTATGGTCATATTTAGGTTTTTCTGATATAAATCTTAACACAAAAAGTGTAGGCCTATTTATCATGATATTTTTTGTTCTTGTTTTTTTTTTTTTTTTTTTGCATGAACTAGGCATAAAATGCTTTATTTTCATTATTTTCCCTTTTCTATTAGCTTGTTTGGCAGTGGAGTAGAGCTGGTGCTTGGCCTCTGGTCCAGAAGGCTTTCTTCTGTAAGCCTGCCATGGTAATGAATGAATTACATGTTCAGATTATTTACATTATATCTGTGTGCCCCAGTAATTATCACGCATTTAATTTATTTGAATATGGCAGCTATTTGTAATCGAATTATCACATTTATACAAATCACCATCCCTGGCACATAAAGCTTCCGGGGATTCCCCTATCTCAGACAGGGTCTGGAGATAGCGTGACATGTCTGGGATAGTAGAACCATGTACCACTTGTTTCCTTTTAGGGCAACGACTTTCTATTTTGGTATTTGGCCAAAAAATTTTGCCCCAGGGCACACCACCACTAAGGAAGATGATAGAAATGCAGTAAGATTGAATAGCAGATGATGCCAAAACGATCCCTCACAATAATCTATGTCTACATTAGTTCATTTGGTTGCATAATTTCTAAGGCAGGAAAGCATTATCATTTGCCATGATATTAAAATGGATGAAGCAGCTGGTTAAATTGGGAAACTATTTGTAAATCACTTTTGAACTTAGTCTAGACCAGTTTGCAGATTATTCTGGCCAAGAACAGCTCATCTGAATTTTTTAAGGTCTGACTAAATTACATGGAAAGTGATCAATTAGTGTTTGTCCTGTTTTTGGGTCAACGATATAACACCCTTTTTCTGGGTTAGTAACAGCAAAGATATTTATATTACTTATATTAGATATTTTATATTTATTATTTATAATTATTTATAAAAGGTTTTTATTTCAAATAAATGCTGTTCTTGTGAACTTTCTATTGATCAACATCCTGAAAAATATATCATGGTTTTAACAAAAATATGAAACAAATATGAAAAACATTGAAAATAATAAGAAATATTTCTTGAACTAAATCAGCATATCAGAATGATTTCTAAAGGAGCATGTGATACTGACAACCGGTGTAATGACTGCTGAAAATTCAGAGTTGCCATCACAGGAATTAAAATAATAATACAAAAAATATGTATATACGATATATTATATTTTGACATATATGAAATGAAAACTGCCTTCATTGTGTTTTTGAATGAACAAATGCAACCTTGATGAGCATAAGAGACTTTTATAAACATGATGGCATACAAGTTTTTTATTTTAGTTATCAGGCTCTCCCCACCACTTTTCTTTCACTCTACACTCTCCTGTTAAAGCGTAAATAATATTTAAAAACCACTACTCTCTTGTCCCTCGTAATCCATTGCACACACACACACACACACACACACAGTGGTAAAGTAGGTTGGATTGTACTGTAAATGTAGCATCCTCCAAACCCTTCATTCACATGATTATTTGTACTCTGTGTGTTTTGATGATATTGAGAAGCTTAGGTGGGTGTGTGAGGATAATTACATGTGATATCATCCACTGATGAGCACAACTGTGGCACTGTGCCAGTAGCCCAGCCATTTTCTATTAAGAGAGGAGAATGAATGCAACCAGTCTTTTGTCTAGCATGCATTTGTTCATCAATGTATACTTTACTACAGCGATTTGAATATTTTGGACTGATTAAAACACATCTCTTGCTAACACCTGTGTGGCACAGATAAATGTAGAGCAACTCAATGCGCTGAAAATGCATGCGTATAATAAGCACTTTATAGCAAGATTAATTTTTTGTAGAGCGTTTCTATGAGTTTTATAGTCTTATAAACTCCGCATACTGAGAAATAGAAAAGGGCAAAGTTGTTTTCCTCCTGAGACATGTTCTTGTTTTATGTGTACATGCCAACCATCCCTGACAATGTTTTACTAGGTGATGACTCAGAGCTCTTGTTTATTTGCTTGCTTGGAGGCTTTATTTGGTACGCAATTTTTTTTAGGATAAAGGCAGACATTTTGAAGGCTGGAAATATATTTTCCTTTCATCTTATTGCTTTTTCTACGTCTTTTTGTCCTTCTTGCTCCTCCATCTCTTGTCCTTGTCCCTGTCCCATTCTTTCTTCCTTTCAAAAGCCGAGGAGAAAATGCGGTGCCCTTGTTTGGATAAACTTACATCGCCTGGTCAGCGAAAGTTCGTCACGACGCACAATAACACAGACAGCGGTTTGAGTGGGTTCATGCAGGCCTGTCCCGAGAGCGAACAAGTCTTATGTAGGAAGAGGACGTGACCTGGATGACAAGAAAACCTGCAGGACAGCAGTGTTGGCCCCTCTGTCTTGTGATTGATGGTGTTGATGTTCTAAATTGGCCTCAGATACGCCAAGTACAAGAATCATAATAGCAGGGTTTTAGATTAGTTCTCTAGATAGCAGGAAGAGGGGGAGGTGGAACGTTCCAAGAATACTACAATGCATTGGATCCCGAATGTCGGCTTGCGAAAGGCACATTGCTAGCAAAGGATGTGAATAGTGATTCTAATGTGGAGAAGTATTTGAGGGGTCAGACTGCGTCATTACTGCCGAACAGAGGTCAAAGCCACACACTTGTCCTCAAAGGCGAGACGCTGCATCTGGGCTGAACAAAAAGGCCTCTCAGCTTACTAATTGTTTGGGGAGCCTCTTTAAGACCGTATTTATAAATGTTCTTTGATCACTAAGATCGTCTGTGATTTAGCAAATTTTAATGTTGATTACCAACAAGTATGATATATTGTCAGTCGTGGTACACGTTAAAGGAAGAGATAACCAAAAAAGAAAAATTTGCTGGACATTTGCTCACCCTCAGGCCATCCATAATGCAGAGTTTGTTTCTTTATTGGAATACATTTGGAACAATGTATCATTACATCACTTGCTTACCAATGGCTCCTCTGTAGTGAATGGGTGCCATCAAAATGAGAGTAAAGATGTAATAAGATGTAAAAACATCACAATAACCCACAAGTAATCCACATTACTCCGTTCTATCAAATAATGAGTTTGTAATAAGCAAATCCATTATTAAGGTTTTTTAACCTTTTTAATCTGGCTATTATCCAAAAAAATGCTTCCTTCACTGAAAAAATACATTCCCTGTTGTCTTCTTGCACTAAAAACTGTTTTATCTGTATTTTTTAACGATTTTTAAACACCTCAGTGGTGGATTTTTTTGTTTCAAATGAACAGATTTTCCCTTCAAGAGACATTAATTGATGGACTACACTTGTGTGGTACTTTTGGATTATTGTGACATTTTAATCACCTGTTTGACGGCACCCATTCACTGCAGAGCAAGTGATGTAATGCTAAATTTCTCCGAATCTGATCCCATGAAGAAACAAACATACCCACATCTTGTGTGGCCTGAGGTTAAGAAAATTATCAGCAATTTTTTAATTTGAACAATTCCTTTAAGTGAGAGATTTTATTTTTTCTAGTGTTTAATATCGGTTATGTCAATTTGAATTCACATGCTCACCTCTGAATGGCTTTGAATCACTGTTATTCCAATGCCACACTGTGATAGTGAATGAAGGAAAAAAAAAACTGTGAAAGAGAGAGGGAATAAAATAGAAAGCAATTAATCTGAAAAATTATATGCCCACCTCGTATTTGTGGGCCATTACCGGGATGATCAGTTTGGGAGACAAAAATGACCACTTGTACTGTAGTGTGCAGGTATTTCATGGGCTTTCAGCACTGTTGAAGAGACTATAAAGAGTTTGAAATGATTAAACTTTGTTTTGACCCTGCTGTTAAATGCCTGTGCTTGTCCATTATGGCCAACCCACCATCGAGAATAATGGGCATTTTTCAGAAGAGCCAGGGAGTCAAACCATACACTATGTGAAAAGCAGCGTTAAGAGGCTGGAGATCTGTGTAATTAAATAAAGCCCAACTGTTTTAGTGTGTACTTTAGAATGAAACCCAGGAATACTTCGTTTTAAATACACTATGGGGCTACACCAATGTCCTTATGTTTGACAGCGCTAAAAAGGGCTGTTTAATGCTTATGTTTAATAGCTTGTTCACAACACACTGACAGAACCTCTGTGCTTCTGCTCTGTGCCGTCATGACAGCCGTAACATTGTGGGGCTTCATTTGATACAACACAAAACAGTGTTCCTTTAGTCATGGCACATTGCTTAATGTCAGTGTAGCAAGTATATTATCTTTCTGCTGTAAGTAAAAAGGTTAGCAACATATAAGAATGTCTAAGATATCGAAATTATGATAAAAAAAAAATCAAGTCTACTACAAAGAGATATACACATTGACAATATGGGAAAAAATGTGGTGTAACCATCACGTGAAGTGGAATAAGACTTTTTTCTTGCACCCTGAATACATATGAGTGTATGATTATTCTTTTATAATAAATGTGTTAATATGTCTGTTTATTTGTTTTTTTTAAACAAGTAACACAAATTATTAATTCATCAATATCATTACAGATATTGGTCACATTTTAAAGCTTGCACTAACCTTAAAAATGTCAAATTGTCTGGTATTACAACAGACATAATGCAAATTTATTAGGATTTGCAGAGTCCTCACTATGATGTAATTTGTTGTCATTATAAATTTAACATTCAGAATAGTGGGGTAATACATTTTTTAAAGAAATAACGTTGTTTTTTTGTTTTTTTAAAGAAGATGGATTAAATTGATCAAAACTTTATCCAACTGTGATAATAGGTATAAATAGGAGTTCTTAAATATCAAAACCAACATATTATAAAGCTTTCTGAAAGATATGACACTGAAGACTGAAATTATGACTGCGAAAAATAATATATTACATTGTAAATTATATTACTATGATAACGGTTATTTGAAAATGTAATAATACTTCACCATATTACTATTTTACAATATTGTTTATAAAATTGTTATCTTTATGAAAATAAGAGACTTCTTTCAAAAACATTAAAAATCCTACTTACTTTGATTTGCTGGATAAATGTTTTTAAAACATTAATAAACAGTGAAGCAGTTTTGTTGAAAAGGTTTTTCTAAGAAAAAATGAATAATAATAGAGGATTATGCCAAGGTTTTCACGAATTCTTTTCCTGAGGCTTTTTTCCTTCATTATAACATCAGGACAGTTGTATTGTCATAAAAAGGTGTACTGAAGTCTTTGTGTGTAAGAGTAGGATTTTTCATTGTAATTAATAGTGTAGACAAAAATGAGCGGCCATGTCATTGACCCATATAAGAAACTAATAATTGTAAAAAAAACAAATGACATAAGTCACTCAATAGGTCTTTATGCGTTTACAAGTTTTTCTACTAATTATCTTTATTAGCACTTGTAAAAGGCCTGTGTGCTTGTTTATAGATAATGACTGTGCGGCCTCCTCTGTCTGGAGTGTTGATGTGCTGATGTCTTTCTTGCCTCGAGCATATTAGATTGGCATCCATTAAGCACCCTCATTGTTTACAAGCCGCCCAATCCCCCGTTTTCATTTCCCGTTAGCCCCTCTTTCAGAAAAAGAGAGATAGCAAAAATCACAGACTGCATGATCTCCTCATGTGCGGCACTGAGATCCGGACACCCCTGACCCTACTCTATTTTCTCTAGGCATGTGTGCATGTGTGTAATTTTCACCCTGCTGTCCCAGACAAGACTGCCCCTCCAAAGTCTTGGATAATTGTGATCAGTTTTTCCCCCAGTTGCACTACGGGCAGCCCTTCCAGCACTGATAGCGAAAGAAAGAGCAGCTTGTGCGCATGTGGAGAGTTTGCATCTGAACCCCGACCCCCCACATAAATGAACGAGTGCAGCCACAGAGAGACACTCATTCATCCATGAATTCAGACATGTATAGAAATGACAGATATATTGCAGTTATATTATATGGAAGGAAAGGGGTGTACATTTTCAAGGTCTCCAGTTCTGTATATGTTTCAGAGATTCATTTTTTCAGACCCACCAGCTGATGAGACTTTTTTATGTTTTTAGTATTTCATTGGAAATAAAAGAGCATCCTGTCATTATATCATGTCATTGTTCTTGGTCAACTGACAAAACTCTGGTGTGGATGTGAGAACAGCGTGGATCAATTTCTGTTCTTGTTAAAATGTGTCCCTAAATGCCACCAGTAGTTACGGCAGAGGACCACATACGTTGCGTCTAATCCATTCCATGATTTATCAGCACATGCAGCCTATTAATGTTCTCTGTGGAGAACGCTGCAGAGACGCCCAGACTCTGACTTTTCTGGTGGTTGGAGCAAATCTGTTTAGGATTATAGAAATAGTGGTGTGGGAGACATCGAACCGACCAAAATTCAAGCAATGGTAGAGAAACCCCAAACAGCTGTCTTCAGGATTTGTTGACATTTCTCTGCTTTGCATATTCACTGCTTGTTTGAGCTGGGTGACATTATATGCTTCATGATGTTTGCTGCTGTTGCTGTTTGGCTTTTAATCTTGTTTCTTCAGTAAAAGTCTGTGTGTTTTTTAACACCACAAAAATCGATACATTTGATAGAATAATAAATGATAGATGTCTGTCTGACAAATATCTATCTATCTGTCTGTCTATCTGTCTGTCTAACAGATAGATAAATGGACAAATATCTATTTCTGTGTATATGTCTGTATATGTCTGTCTGTCTTTATGTCTCTGTTAGATAAATGCCTATTTATCTGTCTATCTATCTATCTCTCTATCTGTATATATCTGTCTGTCTGTTTGTCTGTCTGTCAGTTAGATAAATGGCTATCTATCTATCTATCTATCTATCTGTATATATATCTGTCTGTCTGTGTCTGTTAGATAAATGGCTATCTGTCTGTCTGTCTGTTAGATAAATATCTATCTATCTATCTATCTGTATATATCTGTCTGTCTGTCTGTTAGATAAATGGCTATCTATTTATCTGTCTGTCTGTCTGTCTGTCTGTCTCATAGATCTATCTGTCTGTCTATTTATTTATGGACAATTATTTATCTATCTATCTGTCTGTCTATCTAATCACTTAATCACTCCATTGCTCTATCTGTCTGTCTGTCTTGTATAGATTTATGTACCAGGTAAATAGCTAGATAGATAGCTAAATGGGCAAATAGATTGGTAGATGGATAGACACATAGATAGAAATATAAACTAATAGATAGAATCTGTCTTCTAGGCAGAACAACAGAAGTCTGATATGTATGTATTTAGCAGGTAGTGTCTGGTGTTTTGAATGTATTGTCCATCCATGCAAGTAAGAATAGTGCAGGCATCATGAAAGAGAGACACATGAAAGCATGAAAGAGAGTCAAACGTCCCCTATCTGATGTCAATTTCAAATCTTGGGCTCCCCAAACTGAGAGAGAGGTCAAGAGTGAGCTGGCGTCTGATCTCTGATGGATCTCATATTCACCTTGTGTCCTCCTCACCCTCCCCTCCCCCTCCCCCTCCTCTTCCTCCTCCTCTGTCACCTCCCAGCTTTGTCATCCCATCCCTGTGCTTCGCTCCCATGGCACTTCTCTCTTTTCTTCTCCTGTTCGCTCTGACAGCTCCTTTCATCCATTGTCTTCCATCGTGCCTTCAGCTCCAGCACTCTTACTGCTCCTACACGGCAGGCATATTCTCATTCAGTCAGCACCAATCATTACTTTTTTCTCCCTTTAAAAAGCAAAAATCAAATGCCGAAAAAGATTGATTGGGGTGCGTTGTGTGGTTCAGGTGTTATTGTTGTAACACTATTACAGTGTATTTTCAAGAAAAATGCCATAGCAATTGCATTTTGTGTTGATAAGATTTTATAAAGGAAAATTCAGGGTTTTATTCAACTTAGAAAAGAGACTTCTGACATCCTACCTGAATCAAGTGGATTTCGACAAGATTCCAGAGACAAGTATGTTTTCTGAAGTTATGCTCACTTTGCCCACAATTTGCAGGGACACAGTGAAAGGAAGTCATTCCGTTTTAATAAAAGTTGGGGATTTGAGGTGAGCGGGACTTGTGATGTGAGTGTGTCGGACATCATAACAAAGTTCAACTCTATGCAAATGAGTGTAGAGTTCAAGTTTATGAAAATAAGCAGTGACACGATGCAGCAACGATGGCTGAGAAGACAGTGAAGCTCATGTGATCCGCCTACTGTCAGATGTTGTGGTCGAGTGTAGACGATGGAGGAGAAAATCATTTTTCGATTTTGTATGACTCGTTTCTGCCCACATACCGAGACATACACAAAAAGTGATGCATAGAAAAACACATTTCAATTCTGCAGTAGAATTAAGCATTGATTCTTGTTGATGTGTGATGCTTTGTACATCGTATCAGTTCATTCAACAAATGGTTTCCTCTGTTCATTTTAGCAACTGATTTAAAAAAAAAAAAGCAACCTTATTTTAGCTGCAGTGCAGTTTATGGTCAGATTTTCATTAACTAGTGGCTTGCAGTGCCATGTTACCAGGTCAACCAGTGGTGACAAATTGGTGATGCAAGAAATTTTAACAGAATTCCAATTTATGCAGATGTGAAGTCAAACGTTGTGGTGATTAACATTTGAGAGTGGAGAATTTGCAGCCTTAAAATGCTGTCAGTGTAAACTTACTTTTAACTTGAAAATTAAAATGTTTTTTTTTTTTGAATATACAGAAGTTAGATTTTTCTCATAAATGTTTTGCTTTCCTCATAGAAACTTTGCATTTACTTGCAAAACCTTTGCAAAAAACCAAATCAAACCTTTGCGCAAAACTATTGACTTCCTGTGAAAAATCTTTGTTTACGTGCAATCTTTGTTCTGCTTGAAAAATCTCTGTGTTCTCCCCGCAAAACCCCACAAACTTTAATGTTTGTTTGCGAAATCTTTTTATTTTAACGGGGAACTCCCGTAATCTCTCAACCAAAAACAAAACTGTACATATTTTTTACCAGGTGGCTAATTCGTATGACCTCACTTGTATGATTTTGTACGATTTGTATGCAGGGCATATTTAGGGGCGGAGTTAGGGGTGATCCGTCATACAAATTCCTACAACTTTGTATATGTACACTATTTTTTTCAGAAGTCGCACAAAATTATACAAATTATCCACCTCGTAAAATATGTACAAATTGCTGCAAATCTTACTTTTTTTTTTTCATCACCTTATCTTTTGAGTGGTTCCAAACTCTCCGAAATAAAGGTATAAAAGCTGCCGCTCAAATATGTACACTTTAAGTACTAATATGTACCTTTAAGGTACCAAAATGGACCCTTTAGGTAAAACTTGTCCCTTTTGAAAAGGTAGCGCCCCAGTGACAGCTATCTTATCTTTATTTCTGAGAGTGAGATGAATGGTAGACAATTTACATTAACTTCCACAATATTCTCCCTTGTATAAGATCTGTGTCCTGCCACATTTCAGTTGCATAGTTAGAAGCTTTGCCTTCTCACAGTGTGTTTTGGCCCTAAAGGCTTGATTACGTTGCCCTGTGAAGGCCACCTTAAAACCAGATCCTCCACCCTAACTTATTGCCTGTTTCCTCACTACACGGCAGGGGCCAATTGTTAACGTTAATGGATCAGCTCAACGCTGCTCTGGTCCTGTTGACGGATGCCCTGTCAGGGCTGCACATGTGAGATTAGTTTCCCGCCACAGGTGCCTCTGTCTAGTGTCCTTCACCGTGCTGTAGCGGAGCAGACCCTCTCTCTCGTGCCTCAGGCCAGGGCTTTTCTAAGACACCCTGTGGGAGAATCAACTCAGCCCTTAATGCAGATGCAGTGCGCTTAAATACACCTCAAACCTGTACTTTTCTAACACACTCTCCCCCTCCCTTCTTGTGTTCCCGCAGCAGTGTTATTTTTGGCTCTCTTCGGGACGTATGTCATCGGGGAGAGCGTGCAGCACACGGTTAATTAGTCTACCTCAAAGCAGGAATAAAGCGCGAGATATTTATTAGTGCTCTTCTAGAGCCGCTTGTCACGAACACGTGTTGAGCCTCTGCAGCAAACTGTGTGAAAGCAAGTCAGCGGCAGAACCAACAGTGGGGCCTTAAAATGTCAGCGCTCTGATTCATGGCCAAAAGTATTCACACAAAAGACTTTTCCTCCTCCATCATCTGTTGTAAGTATTTATTTGATGTAATCAAGAGGACAGAGTGGTGTTTGTCCCTTGGTGTTTGCCGTTCAGCCAGTCTCTAACAGGAAACATGCTGTACTTGGAGCGTTCACTAATGTGTGATAATTTATTAGGCTATTTTAGATGCTTATGCAAGTGTCAGGTTGTTTGATTTTCAGCTGAGAGCCAATAAATCCCAATCTTGCGGTGCTCTAATGCTCCCGTTTATGCATTAGAGTGACAAAAGGAGCTCACCGCCCCATATTTTTCCTATAAATTGCATATTTATTTTTTGAAGTATTTGAGTTTACACAAAGTGAATTGATTAATGACAAATGAGATGTCTATAATAAAGGAAAAAATACTATAAAAAGTTAGTTTAAGGTACTTGTGCGATGTTCTTAGAAATATACCCTTTGTATTATTATTTTAATACAATATATTTTTAAACTATACACCATTAAAAAAGAAAGAAAATTTGAGTGTACGTTTCATATTATTTTCAATGTTTTTGATATATTTTCAAGGCATACTGTGTTTATTATGTTGTTATTTTACAAATATTAAGTAATTCAAAATAATGTAATTTAAGTGTTGAAGAGCATCAAAACTTTTTAGAATCTAAAAATAAGTTGTCATAAAAAGGTCAAATTATTTGATTTGTTTGATGGTTGCGCCACATGACTTCGGCAGATAAAAATAAAGCGGTATTTTTAAATATTAAATATTTTTTCTAAGAAATAATGATAAAATATTATGCCAGAAAATACTTTTCTTTTAATGAGGCCCTTTCTTCTTTATAAATCAGGACAGTTTTATCACCCTGACATTTTTTTTATTTATATCCCCTAAAAATGTCAAAAATAAATTAAACACATGCAGGCTTATAACAGAGGTGTATTCAAGTCCATTTTAGAGCATGTTTGAATAAATGAATAGATCTAGACAAAAACAAGCATCACATCATCGACCTTTATACCGAGCTACATCTTGAAGACACTCAGCACTTGTCTGTCCACTGTTTCCATCCTCCAGGTCATCCTTCTTGTTAGTCTCATCCTGGACAAACGCTGCAGTCAGGCTGAAGGGCCGACCGGGTTAGGGCATGTGATAGACATTAGCACTGGAAGAGAAGTCCAGATCATTATGTTTAAGAGCTTTACAATTCTCATTAACAGCATTCTACCACACAGTACTGGCAGCAGCTCCTGGCTCCTGCAGCCTTTGGCCCGGCTCCGTTACAGTCTCCTCTCTGTGTCTGAAGACAGATTTTAACCCTGACAGCCCTCTACCTGACAAACACAGTCAGCCCCTCTTTAGGGGGTTTATCCTTTTTCACAGTCTAACAGCTAGAATAAACCAAGGTCAAAGAGGCGATATTAATGTACTCTCGCCATCCACCTCCTTTAGCACTTTATCAGGAATGCTCACGGGGGATCAGATACATTGATGGTGGTGCATGTTGCAGTGCTGATGTCAGATTTACCTGCTACATATGTGGCTCAGACTGGCCACTACTGCTATTTTCACAAGACCACTTAAGACCCACTAAGATAAACACACTACTGCTGAGAAGTCTTTAAACAATTTGTCACTGAACAGTTTCCAGGCAAAGTCTTAATTTAATGCATCAAATTGAGCCTCGACTCATGGCGAGTTTCGAGTTGATTGAACTGTCACTCGCCATATTTGGCTAGCGCAATAAGATTAAGTATTTTTTTGAAACCATTTTATGCCTTGCAAACCCAAACATTTGGTTTTGTGGGACATTTGCAATTTCTGCTTGTTTACTAGATAAAAATCTAAGCTTATATCAAGCTTTTTTGTTGAAATTACAAGAATTCATAGCAAGTCTTGATAACATTAATAAGAACAGACTAAATATTACATACAAATCTGTAATGCTTTGTCATGTATGTGTTTATGAATTGGAATTTCCTTTTATAATTATAGTAACTGTATAATTTATGTATAAAAGTTATTTTTGGTACAAAAAATATGTTTTTTATTATAAATCTTATTATAAATGTAACTACACAATGGGGTTGTTAATGTTAATGGAACAGTAAGCAAAAAACAAACAAGCAAATAAAAACCATATTCTTGAGCCCTGTAAATAGTTATTTTGTAGGCACTATATATAGGAAGGATGTCTTGCGTTCAGTGTTTTCTGGCATGTGCACTGTCACAGGATGTCTGTCTTCTTAACAAACTCACATAGAAGCTTTTGAAGGATAACCTTAACTGTAATTCATCTTTAACATGAGTAGTTTTCTGCAGTTTTAGTGGTACTAAAGTAAACTGCACCGTCTGTCTGCTGAGTTAATGTGCATAGCTGCGCTCCAGGTTGTCTGTCTGTGCAGAGAGATGTCATCACGGTAAAAACTTCACGTACAGTAAGTCACTCAACAGCTTGATTGGTGTGTATTAAAATGAATGACTTTTCTCAACTTTACGAGCCAGTGTGTAATGTACCTCAGCTCGTTTTTAACTCGCCACTTTAATTCTCCCACCTAAAACTGTTTTAATTCAACGCGAGGACTTTGGGGATGGCTGCATACCTCAGTGGAGACATTTGAGTGCTGGAAAAATGAATTCTTCTTAAGTGCTTTGCTGTGTTGGTCACCAACCTTAAAAGATATCCATAAAACCCAATTCCCAGTAGGGTCTAAAATATGATTTATGAAACCTTACTTATTAGTGTGTCTCACTTAGCACAGTGAATTTGCACAGTTCTCACTTTCTCAATGCTGCAATTGCTTAATTTGTACAAAAAGGTAGCTGTTTCCATAGACATGGATTCTTGTTTGACCAAGTCGTAATTTCAGCTCACTAATCATTGGCTCCAATGTGAGTGTTTGATAGCTGTTTGATGTATACAAAAAAAATCTAGTGTTTCCTTTTTCGTGTTGTTGTCATCATCGTTTAAAGGCCAGAGACTATTACAAAGCGGGCCGCATTAATGGACGCCTTCTTTTTGTAGTTGCAAGACAGTGACTACAGTCTGTATGGTCTTAATACAAGCCTAGTGTTACTTAATGACAGTTTCTGATGATCTATAATTGCAGTGGCACATATAAATGGAAGTAGAAAATTGCTGTGTCTGTTTCTCGGTATTGTACAATTCATTTGGGTAATTGGTTTGATATCCAACAGCCAGATTGTTTGCGAATTAGAGCAAAACACCTGGACCTGGGCTCAAATGTATTTCAGAAATCAAATGGGCCGCTTATAGCTCTTTATTTTCGTGGCGAAGGAAACGAATCCCTCCAGTCTTTTTGTTGATTCGTATCAAAAGCGAAACAGGGCATGCTCGCAAAACATTTACCCTGCGCAGAAGGACTGTAAATGTTTTATTAAAACGCTCAAACTGAAAAATCGCAAAGGAACACCAGTTTGTTTTGGCGTGTGTGGTTTGTTCCATTCTCCTGTGGGTGCAGACTACTGGTCTACTGCCGGTCCTTTATTGACTGAATCTCTCACTGTGAGGAGGGGGAAAAAACGACTTTGTATTATAACCGTATGGAGAAAAAAAAATGTTGGCAGCGGTTTTTATACAGCACACTTTTTAAAAAAGAGAGACGGTCCTGACCACAAGTCATAAACCATACTTTATTTAAACTGGCGCTCACCCATTATTTGTTCATAGGGCTTTCTGTCTCACAGAAATAATGTTCCAGCGCTTTCGGTTTGGGGGGAGGGGCATGAGGATAAACTGCTGCCAGGTGTTGTTGCCATGACATTCCATTATGCGTTTCCACGTTGCCTTGATGTGAATATTCCAAAATAGGATTGCGAATGATGGTTCACCGTCGGGGCCTTCTTATTTTTTTAAAAGTCAGTGTACATTTTCTTTCATGCATGAGAAATGACACGATTCATAGTTTGAGAAGTGAAATATTTAATTTAGCATTTAAAATACAACACAGATACAAGGTAAGACACTTCTGCACCTACATTACCAGAACGAAGAAAGACCTGGCAACGGCTGCCATTAGTAACGCCGTTGAACTCCACCTCGCCGTCCCAAGATGACAAGTCCATCACGTAACGCTCTGAAAGCTCTCCAATGCCGAGCGCTGCCCCGAACGACCCTCTCCTGACAGCTTCCTCATTACCTTTTAATGTATTCATGCATATTCCTCCTCGCTGGTAAGGCCGTCTTGTAATGAGAGGAAACAGCGAGCCGCTCTGTGCCTTGGATCACGCAATCCGCCCTTTGTTTCGATTAACAAAACAACTTGTGATGCATGTGGAAGGCAGGTTCTCCAGGGTAGCCGCTGAATTTCCTGCAATATGACAGAGAGAATATTGGCGCGTCAGTGGGACACCTCAGTGACTCTGGGAGACGCTATCATTATGTGTGTTGGCAATCACCAGAGCTGAATTTTGTGGCGGAAAATGAGGGAGGCCATGTCAGCCTCACTAGCGTGTTGTGAGTGGCCTGAAATGCATCCGCTATGAGAGGCGCATTCTGTTTACCGCAGCGGGGGGCAAACACGAGAGCCCAGGCATCGCAGGCTCGACGTGCAGCATGGTGAAATGAACAAAATACATACATTATAAGTTTGGCGCTCTTCCTTTCGGGAAATATAAAAGAAGCTGATTTCAATATAAATAGAACAGGAGTATGTCTTTACGTCTACTTTGATTGTCACTTTTCAAGCCGTAAAATACCCAGAGGCCTTTCCGTGGCCTCGCTCACATGTCAATGCTAATTTTCCCTCGTTGCCAGGGGTAACACATTGGGGAGCCTTGATTTTCTTCCTCTGGTCATCGAGCTTGCGTCTTTCTTCACAGACGGCTTGCTCAGTGCTTGAAATATCTCTCAATGTTGGGCAATCAAAAATAGGAGAACATCTCAAATCAGGTTCTCCGCAGGCTTAGAATCAACAATGATGTACAGTATTCATTTTCAGTGATAAAAAGTATCCCGCTGTGTCTTTCTTGAGAGGTAATTTCTCAGAGTGCCCGTATTGTGTGCGCCAGCCCATTGTGGCTACGGCGGAGATACTTATACAAATTCACACCGCAAGCAAATCAGTCTCAGAGTTTTGATAGAAGTGACATTGGTCCGTGTAAGAACTCAGGAGGGCGTAATATGAAAAAGGCTAATTCAATACAACTTGCCAGACAGCCACTTTCAAGTATCAAATATTTCGAGCTGTCAGCCGTCGTGGTTAGGAAGCGCAGATGCATGCAGCTGTTTCGTAGTCTGCAAATGACCCCTCTCAGTGTCTATGCCCCACTCTCTGACTGACACATTGTGCTAGATAACTGCTGGTGCTGCATCGCAAGCGGGCCGTCCAGCATATGGTTACCTCCTCAGCTAGTGCACTCGCCTGTTCAAGGGTTACTGCAGGTCACGATTTCAATGCCTCAGTATACGTTCTATTGTGTGTTTTTGCTTGCAGTCTCTGGGTTTCTTGGGGCATAGGTGCAAAAACGTTGTTTTTAGAGGATCTTTGCTCACATAAGCATTGGCAATGGTGGTTTTTCTTTTCTAATGACTTGCTGCAAGTATTGTACGCAAACATCATTGTTTTGGATGGCAAACTTGGGGATTTGTGATTGCAGCTGCTCAATGCAAATGCATGTAATTATATATTTTAAATTATAGAGATAGCAGAGCTGATGACAAATACAGTGGGGGTCCAGAAGTCTGAGAACACCAGGGAACATTTCTTTCTTTTATAATTACAAATTATATTTTCAGCATAAATGAAGATCTAGCTTTTGTGTAATGGTGTTATTAGTGGTCTAAATGTTAGATATAATATTAATTTGTCTTCATAACAAAGTGTTAGTTTAGTCAAATTGAGATGCTGTAGTAGTTTTTCTTCTATTTTTGCATTTTCTGATTTTTGTTTTCATTTTAGTTAGCTTATTCGTTTTTACTTAATTCATATTAACATTTATTTTCACTGTTCATTTTTTTGGAGAAATGTTGCTGTAACAGCTATATAAAATGAAAAAGCTTTTTAATTTTATATATATATATATATATATATGTTTGTATGTGTGTGTGTGTATTGTTTTTTAATCCCGTTAGTTGTATTTTGTATTAACCAAATCAAAATAACCCAACTGCAGTTTGATTTGAGATTAATTGGAATGTTCAATGAAAGAACATGATTTTTTTTTATTTAGTTTCAAAATTTTGTTGCATCTGGTTTTGCAAATAAACTCTCTCTCTCAAAACTTTTTTGTTTAATATAATTTAATTGTATTATTTTATTTTATACCCCCTTATTTTTAAATTTGACCCAGTACTAATTACACAATTTCTGTTTTTGTTTATAAAAACACACTAAGTTACGTATTTTATTTTTGCTGAATATGATTTTTAGCAGCTGCAGTAATTAGTATTATCTTTCAGCTTTCATTGACCTTATTGTTAATGACATAAATGTGATCAAATTCGACCATAAACGACCAACCTGTCTGTTTTTTGTATAGATTCTACATCATTTTTACATACAACTTCTTGAATGCAAGAACGTAAATAAGGTGACTGAGGAGAGAGGGCAGAGTGAGTGAGGAAAGACCAAAATGACAGGGAGTTTAGTGCCGAATCCTTTTAGTAGACCACTGACACATGAATGAGGGGAGAGTGAGAGAAAGAGAGAAAAAAGTAGACAGCCAATTTGGGAGTAATGCAACTAAAAACAGACAAGTGTAATTTCATCCATCTGGACAGATGTGTAAAAGCGCTCCTCAGAACATTCCCCATGATTCCCCCTGATTGATCTTCCCCCGGACTGAAACACCTATTATTAGCCACGAGCCTAATAGCACCAGGATGGCTTGCTGCTCTCCCAGAGGCCAATTCTCTGGTCATATCTCACTCACTGCAGCTGTAGAAACCGAACAGGGGTGACTGCGAGAGACGAGAAGAGGCGCAGGATAGAGAGAGACAGCAGGATTTGTGGATGAGGTGCTTCATATTCAGTCAATAGAATGCTAAAGCACACGTTATCAAACAAAACAATAACATCGTTTCATCCAGGTTTCCATTGTTGTTTAGGAAGAGCATTTGCACACCCACCTGAAAAGATGCATTTTTTGAGCTGCTGAAACAAACGAATGGCTTGTGTACGATCAAATCCCCACAGTTATTGGACATATAAAGCTACATTTTTACTCTGAAAGCGATGTTTATTGAAGGCCACAGCTGTGAAACATCAAACGATGCTGGTTTTTGCTTGAATATTCAAGTGTCTACACAAACACTAGCCTTCTTCCTACGTTGGTCTGCTGGCTTTTGGAAAAGAAGGAAAGCAGTTGAGGCAAGCATGAGAGCTCGTGATTGACAGCTCACCACCCCTGCCATGCCATTTAAACCGCCACATGTCCCGAGTCTGGTGTGATCAGATCCATTTTGATCCAGATCCAAACTCAAACAACGTTCCCACTATCCTTCATCTTTGCTGCTCTATATGGAGATGATTTTCAGCCCTCAGCCCACCCTCGGTTCCCCCCACACATCTACCCCTCTTAAAAACATACCTGCATCTCTATTCTTTCAATGCCAGCTCTCATGGAATGTGTGGAAAGCTTCTTTACTGTTGCCTCTCGGATGTTTTGTACGGTCATCCCGTAAAATTATTTGACTGTATATTCAGCATTCTTTTGAACACCCTCTCCTTACATTGATTGAATGAGCTCCTTGGTTTAATGCATTTCCAAGAGCAGTTATCACTGTGATTGCCGGCGTGTGTTTTGGTAAAATGAGAAAAGCCTAAAACCCTTCAGTTGAAATGGCTGTTAAAGTTTATGAAAATAAATGCTGAGGGGATTGTTTTTTTTGCATAACATTAATGTGCTTATGAGCTTAAACAATATTTGTTCAGATGATCTCATGAATAATTTCACAGATAAAACATACACACTATTTGTTTTGTTTGCTTTTTTCTTTATTTTCCAGTATTTTTACACTCATGTATTTAATGTTACTACACAAAAGGCCTATAGTTTAATAGTCTGGTTCATGCTTAATTATGAGAAATGTTTTTTTTCTCCAAATTTCAATCTACACAAAAATAATTTATGACCTTTAGTGTATTTGCACCATTTAATCTGAAATAAATGGAAGATATGTTGTGTCTTCCATTAACCTTACAGCCATTAATCCATCATTACTATGCAAAAACATAGCCAAAAATCCTGAGACTAATGTTTTTGTACCGTACTCATTTTTCCTTGCATATGCCTAATAGAGTGTCTGATAAAATATACATTAGTCCTCCTCCCTTTTAATGTAAAATGGACTTGCTTGCTCTTTCAATGTAATTCTGTGCAAATTTTTCAGTACCACTTTTAAAAACTAATAACTAAATTAAACAGCTTGTGTTTTTAAACATTAATTTTTTCCCTGCAAGTCATTCTTTGGCTTCACAGCTTCATTGGTGTGACTGTGCAGTCTTTATAGCTCCCGTAGAACCTTTTGTGAGTGAATTTCAAATGTTCTTTATCAGCTAAGTTTGTAGTTTCAGCTAGTCTTTGTATTTTTGCTTGTCATTTGTGATTTTTAAGCCATGAACAGGAGCTTGAGAAATGCACGCAGCTCCTGCAGACTGGTTTTCATGTGAACCATGGCAGGAGAATGAATGTGGTAGGCACAAGGCGGTTCTCCAGGTGTGACTTTTTTTTCTCAGCTTTTTTTACGCCTCATCAAACTCACTGTTCTTGAGTTTCAGGCGAACAATTATTGTCCGTGCTTCATTGTTTGCGCCACTTCCTCACCTGACCTGAGGAAATCCAGATCAGGGAAACTTCTCCTTAAATCACACGCAACATCAGCCCACCAAATGCCAGCACAAAAAAACACTAGCTATTTGAATAAATACTTAATATCACATTTAAATTAATATTCTTTTTCTTGTTGTTGTTGTTGTTGTTGTTTGACACTGTAATTCCCAGCTGTATCCCAACAAAAAAAAATCGAAATATCAGCAAAATTAAGCAAATACAATTGGTATGTTTTGTTACATGATTAACACACAAAGAAACCGTAACCATGGTCCCTCGAATCAGATTAGCTGGACCAGCTTCAATCAAAGATCAAAATCTATCAGAGCCAGCTAATAGCAATGATTATAAATAATGGCTATGGGTGGATAAATAGCTCAGGCAAATGCACTGCAGGATATAGGCGCTCCAAAAGCTGTGTTCAGACAATGCAGGCACAAATTCAAGGTAAATATATACATACTGTATAGAGAAATGTTTTACTTGCATTAGTGCACGACTTAGAGCACCGTCGAGGTAAACCACCTGCCCGTGTAAAGACTGATATGCAAAATACTGTCCTTCTAAAGGCCACAGAATCTCCGTATCACGTAAATATTAAATATAGCCATTGATTTCACCCGCTTTTAAAGATCAAAGAGAAATCAGTGGATTAAAAGCTATGAATATCAATAAAGAAATGAATGTAGGATGGTCTGATAAATGGAGTGCGTAAAAAATGTATATCTGATTTTGGGGTTTCAAATGTTTCCAGTTTTGAGAAAAGGCATGTTTGGATTATTGCGTAAAGCAATAGCATCAATTGTTAACGACAGCTAAATTGCATTTCGATACCAGTAACAGAAGTATCAGTATAATGATAGGCTAATCATAATCAGAACAATACCAAATAAGAATTTAATATTATTTCTTCCAATAATTGAAAAAATAAATAAAACGAAATATTATTTTTCAAAAGTTGGAATAAGCTATATATAGGCTATATATTCCACCTTTCGGAAGAAATAATATTTCGTTGTTTATCGTACATTGTTCCGTTTAACATTTACAGGCTACTGTCACACATGAAAATAACTGTCATGCTGATCTCCTGCTGTTAATATTTACGAGTTTCCCCGTTTTGGCGAGCAATGACAACTGGTGCTGTTGCTTATCAAAATTATGATTATATGGTTGTCTTAGCTAGTCTTGTAAACTTGGCTTTTTTCACCTGTGAAATGTCTGGACAAGGAGTGTTGGTTATTCGTGCGTCTCGAGCAAGGTCTGTTTTCCGCGCGCTTGTTTACCAAATGCGCGTGTTGTGGTCGGCCACTGCGCGCCCAAATAACAATAAAGCATGTGTCTGTCATGACACGTAAACCTGCTATTCGTTGGGTGTGTTTTCAAACTGTCATAACAAGTAATATTCTGACAAACTCCTCCCTGAGACTTTATGGATTACAAGTTAAGAAATATTATCAATGCGAGGCGAATGACAAGCCACTTGACAATTAATTTCGCATGTGTTCCCAACAGTTATTTTATTATTGCGCGTATAGCTATAATGAATGTGCATATATTTCAATTGACCTTCAATATTTATCGAGACTTAAAATAGTGCTATTGTAAACAGTAATACGTGAACAAATATTGCACTGATATGCAAACAGGAACAAATTACACTTTGCTTTACATTTAGAATGTATTGGAAATGCGTAATTATCTCCGGTGCACATCAGGAGCCCATTACATTTGCAAGTGTTGAATTCAAAGCCTCAGAAAAGCAGCTAACAAAAATTTACTAAATGAAAGGGGGCTCGGCGCAAGGAAAAAAATGTATCTTTGTTTGCCCCTCTTTGTTTACCGCGGGATTTTTTTCATTTTACTAATTCAGTTCAATGGCTTTCAAACTGGAAAATGGAAATGTTGCTCTTGCCCTCTATTTCAGCAGCCGCGTCCTGGCAACAGAGCAATTTTCTATCATCAGGGATAAACGGCATCGAACAGTACATTCGGATAAAAAAGCCTGTGATTGCTGGCCTTCCTGTCTGTCATCTCTCTAGAAAATCCTCTCCCCCAGACCTGAGCCGTGTGCTGTCAGAGCTAATAATGTCTTCTATTAAGTCGAAAAAGAACCCCGAAAAATCCCACTGTTCTCAATTGTGCAACATTCTCAAAAGATAAAAGATATTTCAGCAGAGCCACCTTCATTTAGATGAACTGAAAATTAATGCGCTTCTGCGTTGGGTGAAATTTTGAATTGAACATTGAAGTATCCTTTCAGGTCCGTGTAGCTGCTGCACAGTCCTATGTTCTTATTTTGTACAGATAAACAAAGTTCTTTGTTGTGCATTGAGATGGAATATGCACTACGCCAAATGCACATCAGAGACGCAAAGCTACATGCTAGGCCTCGCTCGTGTTAATGCATGGCTGTCAAAAGTGGACCGGTGTGCTATGATCTTAAGACCATGGTAACCAAACCGTGACCACTGTCAGAATAAAGTTACATTAATCAACCCACCAGTCAATCAGGAGGAGCAAGAATGAGGATGTGACGCGAGAATTAACAGCTCAAACACAAGCCTTAATTGCGTATAGGCCTATATTTAAATATATAGGCTTTGGATAATCTTATTATGATTTTAATTGATTTTAATTTTTGCCCTTTATCAATTTTAACGTTTAATCGAATTTATGCCCATATTTAACAGTCGTTTACATATTCCCTTCTTTTTATGTTTTATGTCTCTGTCTTGTTTGTCACCGACTTCCAATCAAATAAAGCATCTTATCCGAAGAGTTTACCGTTAAATGTTTAGTTCTGAAATAAAATACATTATTTAATATGAGACCCTGGCTAAATGGCAGGGAGGGGTCTGGTGGTATTTGTTCTCCTCTCTTGATTTCTATTGTAGTGATCTCGCGCAGAATACCGACAGCCGCGCGTGCTATCCATCTGCGTTCGCTTTGCCTCGCCACTTCCTCTGCTCAGCAGCCATGGAAATCCGTCGACGCCTGCGAGTCTGTGTACAGCCGATGGGCTTGAGTTCGGGGGAGAGCAGACACGTTCAGCCGCCTCTGCCGGACTGGCAAGTCTGTACAATCGAGACGGTGTCTTTCCATCCGAGCCGGTCAATATGTCTGTTCGGACGAATGACAAGAAGATCCGGTGCGCTTTCGGAATGAAGACGATTCCATTTCAAAATAGTTTTGTGTTAAGGCTCAGATAAGGCTGCATGGATGCACTCGAGCGCCGGCATGTCCACACAGATCCCCTCTCTTTCTCTTTCTTTTTGACAGATTTGTAATATGATACTTATGGGTTTACATGCATGCTTTGCTATGATTATATTCCCAATAATAATAATAATAATAATAATAACAGTTTAAATATTTAGTTACATTATAGTTAACATTAAAAAAAATATTTTGCAATATTAATACGAGTTTGGTTTCGCCTTTATAATACAGAAATGAAACATTTTTAATTATAATCAAACTATACTTTGCGCAACAAAACAGGCCCTATTTGTATTTTTTTTTTTTTTTACTTCAATTTTTTAACTTATAACACATTGATTTTGGTGTTTCTAAACAAAGGCACATATTTGATCTTCTATTTCTGCACATTTTGTCCTCCTTTGATAATGGAATACAATTTATTTACAAAACACAACTTACGATAATTCAGCAGCACGTAAATCCATTTATTTTTAGTTAACACGCCTGTGTACAATATTCGCTGAAACATTCATGGCGCGTTGCAGAATTTCGTCAGCTTTTATCAAATAATTTAATAGATCAATCCCTGGATAATACAGCCATTCTAGATGCATGTCCTCAATTTGTCAAAGGTAAACTGTCAACACAGGTAGCAAAGGTACCAAACCATGAAGTCTCGATCAATTAAGCACTTAAAATGCCACCAAGAAAGCATAATTGGAAGAATTGTTAGAATTGTTTGTACCATGCCAATGCTATGTCTCTGGTTTCGCTCTCACTTGCTTGACAAACGTTTTCACACTGGTCATGCAGCAGCAAACAATCAATCAAATTCCTGATCACCACTGTTAACTTTTTTGACAGTTGCATTTCAGCAAATTGTGGCATTTAAAAAATATATATTTAGAAGAAACAAAAAACATCACAATAGCCTTAATATCAAATGGTTCAAACGAATGATCTAATGCTCTATTTCCTCTTACCTGGCGTAATTCTTTTGAACTCAAAATGTTTGATATCTTGACTACATGAAGAAATCCAGAAGCTTTCAGAGCGACCAGCTGCCTTTCTGTCTCTCCTAAGTTCAGTCCAGCATGGAAAATGGTTATCTACGCCGCTTGTGCACTCTTAAATCCGGCAAAGTAAATAACATCCCTGGTAATAATAGCAAGGTACGCAGTTCTTGTTACAGAAAGGGAGAAAATTGAAACTAAATGCTGCATTTAGGGCTACCATTTTTGATAAGAGGATAATTGAGGCGACACTGGTGTATAATTAGCGGATAATTTATGCTATATCCACTTTTAATCCACCTCCCAAAATAAACAAGGTCCATAATCATTACAGACGAATTGTTCTTAATTTTATAGCGCCAGTCTGAATACAGTGGAACGGATAATCAAAGAGGATTTGGATATAACTGATTGCGACCATAATTGCGTTTCCATTACCATTTAAAGTACATTTATGCCATATCATGAGGAAACTCGTTGTCTATAAAATAAAAATTGAGTGAGATGAGAATGAAGAAAGCCTTGCAGTTGTAAGATATATTTACATCGTGGTTTATAATGTGATCGCGATTTGCCAAACCACAAACTGCACTCGTAATTTGCATATATTTTCAACTGTGACTGGCTCGTGATTACTACAAGGAAAGGCTGTCACTAACCCGGGCCTTTCAGTGACTGGGGCTTAATTAAACCTGACCATATCTGGCGTGTTTAGTATAGTTCACGTGAATCCTCTCTGAAGTCGCTTAAAACTATTTTGCCATCTCGTGTTTTCACCTAGGCTTACTATATATATTTTTTTCTATACTGTAAATCACACCCTGTTTATTTATTTTCTTATATTATTTTCTTAATATTGTGAATTCTGCTGTTTTGTATCTGTGCGTTTAGAGATTAAGGTCCGTATAAAAGTGACTTTGTTTTGTGCGCAAGGCAGTGAAGTCGCTGTCCTGTATCGTGTTCTATCGGTTCGATGCATTCAGTGTTTGCGAGGTTTGTAGGCTAAGCCTTATTTGGCACCACTGCCGCGGTTACGAACGCGATTAATTACTTCGATGGCAGCGCGCGACATTGTTTCCGGAGTCGCGTATCTGAGTGGGAATTTAGTGAATATCAGAGGGATATCCCGGCATTATTATTCTCCACATGGTTATGGCTACGCTGGGAGCTGTTAAGGTAGGTTAACTCACTGTGAAGTCTCAGCTAAAGCAGAGAACTGATGACGTTAGGTTGAATGACCAATCGGAAGGCGCTGCCCTTTGGAGACAAACCATTTTACTTGTAGTGGCTGCATCAAGTCTGGAAGCAAGGACTCAAATTTAACAGAATCCACCTTAAAATCTCTGCCTTTACTCAAGCCCACCTTCCACCATACCGCGTGAGAATTACAGGACAAAAAAGGATAAATTGTGGAGGTAATAACGCAATATCTCCTAACCAAGGAGAGAAAGAAACGAACACAACGAAAGGACTCATTTGGACTTCAGAGATAGGGGGTAAGTGCTCTCAAAGCAGAAAATTTGATGATGACCATGACTACGATGGCTGACGGTCTGGAGGCTCAAGACTCGTCAAAATCTGCTTTCATGGAGTTTGGACAGCAATCGCACTCACAACAGAGCTCCCCGTCGATGGCCGCCAGCCATTATCCGCTCCACTGTCTCCATTCCGGGACTCATCATCATCAGCACGACAGCTCTCCGTACTCCGGCTCGAACTCCTATAACAGGTCGCTACCTTACTCCTATGTAAGCCATCCCCACCACAGCCCATACCTGCCGTCCTACCACAGTAACGCCAGCGGAGCACAGACCAGGTTAGACGCCACAGGTAAGCGTATTTGCACGCGTAAACATACAGCCCTGTTTTCATTGCTAAGCTGTACTTCGATAAAACTGCAACAAGGACATGCACTGCAAGCTCGTATTTAAAGCACCTTACCCGTTCTCTTTTGTTCTCGCCTAGTTTTGCCCGTCCTATGTCAGCTATAACGGTGTTCTCCTCAAAATGATTTATTGCGTTCCGCCAGTGATTCTACCCACCATTCCAAATTATAATTAGCATCTAATTGTCTCCGTCTCGACATGTCACTACATGCAATTTCCTAAATATGACAGACAATGTAATTATGCTATAGAGTGCCTGCATGAACATTACAAATTATTTGTGTTTGTCGAAAAAAATCGCCTTTAAAATTCTGTACAGCCTTATACATATTTATGTGCGGGAATCATTCCACAATATTCACCCTTTTCAGAACAGCAGAAAACAACAGTGATTGAAAACGGAGAAATACGTTTCAACGGGAAAGGGAAAAAGATCAGAAAACCGAGGACGATTTATTCCAGTTTGCAGCTCCAGGCACTAAACCACCGTTTCCAGCAGACTCAGTACCTGGCGTTACCAGAGCGCGCGGAACTGGCTGCCTCTCTTGGGCTCACACAGACACAGGTGAGATGTGGACTCATTTGCATTATTAGTGCATTGTGTTTCTCATTTGGGTTGAGTATTATTTCGTAATTGTTGTTATTAATAACGGTGGAATAATGTTGTTTTCGAAGTAGATAATACGTTTGTTTGTTTTTTTTACCCTGGCAAAAATAAAATCTCATGTTACACTAAATAAGACATCAGCTTCACTTAACAATTTAGCAACCTAAATTTTTTATTTGTCTTTCAGGTAAAGATATGGTTTCAAAACAAAAGGTCCAAGTTCAAGAAGTTGTTGAAACAAGGCGGTAACCCTCACGAGACTGACCCTTTGCCTGGCTCCATCGCTCTGTCCCCGCGCTCCCCAGCCATTCCTCCAATCTGGGACGTCTCAGCCTCCTCTAAAGGAGTAAACATGTCTGCTAACAGCTACATGCCCGGTTACTCACACTGGTACTCGTCGCCTCATCAGGACGCCATGCAGAGATAGGCGACTAGCCCTTTTTTTTTTAGGCCAGGGGCCTTGTTGACATCCTGTCTTCGCCCAGTTTACGTGCGCTAGGACGCACATTGTCATCGACTTAACATCCTTAATAGAGACACATTCTGGCCTATTAAGGGGACGATTTCTTTTGAAGGATGAAGACGTGGTGTGGCGAAGGTCAACAATGGAACTAACTGTCGGTAGCATCATAAACAGATTGATTAAAAATCTGTTCTCACGTTTGACTCTAACAAACACATTCATCGCCAACATGAAATCGGAACAGGAAGC
>JAUMHE010000072.1:10774627-10802136 GCA_032359235.1 Enteromius mattozi
CGCGCTTGAGTCGCATTTGAAAACGAACTCAAAGCTCTTGGGTAGATGTTTCTGATCATGCAAATGCAAGCAATTTGATTGTAAATATATTGTCCGATTTTAGTTGTTAAAAACTTTTTATGTTTTGTCAAATGGAGTAAACATGACTTCAAGTAACGTGTCGTGCCTTTTTTCTTTTGGACACATTATAAAACATGCTTTTTATTAACTTGATCATTGGAATATTTCTGCCTTGAATAAATAATTCCTCTATAAAAGATGCAAAAATAGGACCTACAAACGACTTGCACAGTAATATGTAAATAGTTACCTTCACATTATGACATTTTTTCTAATGCTGGAAAGATATATGAAGCAATAGCAAAATAGCTTACCCGAGTTGGTGGTTTCTCAAAGTGTTTTTCCTACAGAATAGAGCTGCATCTTGTCCATCTTGTCATTCTCTAGCTCAATTATTAAGGTATTGACAAAATGTTTTTCGCCTTTCTCTCTGCCTTGATCTGCGAGACGCTGAATGCCTTTCGCCACAGGATCGATCCTGAACAAAGCATCCAGCTGCAGTCTCGTTCAATATGAAGGAGATATTTGGGACAATTTATGGGTTTTATCCAAGAGAGGGTTTTTTTCCATTCTCATAAATGCAGACATAATTAGGGTAATTTTTGATGTAGCCCGCTGATTACAGCGTTTTTACCGTCAAAGATAATTACCTGTAATTTTCTACCACTTTTAATACTAAAAGGCATCTTTATTTGGATTTGAAGTGGCAAAGACGAAACAAAAGATGAAATTATTCGGTTATTCATGTACAAATTGCCGAGGAGAGTGAACGCTTGGGATATTATCTAAAATTACAATGTTGAATAGGGAGACGAGAAGCCCCTGCAGCTGTCAAATCGTGGATGCCCCAGACGCAGAGAATGAGGCTTGATTTTCTAAAAAAGGTTCCCTCATCAACGGATAAGGGATGGTTCGTTTAAATGTTTGCTCTGCCTATAGGAACATAACGTAGCCTATATGTTGAAATAGAAACTGTTAAAAACACGCTTGTCATTGGTTTCAGCACTATGCATACAGAAATGTCTTCAAAATACACCCTGCGATTTTTTGCTACCTAAAATACTACAGCTAAATCTTTTTGGATGAGTCCCAACTGATTACGCATAATAATAAAAACAAAATGCGTTTGTGAGAGTTAAGGCCCCTGCACATAGAGGGCCCCTGACAGACACGGACAGACAGACAGAGACACAATCAGACACACAGCCGTGGATACCGAAATTCAAGAAGCTATCAATACTGAGAATTGACCTAATCTAAATTTGATGAAACACTCTTTAGCTAAATATACAAGAATGTGCGCGCGCGCGCGCGTGTGTGAAAAGGGAGAGATAAAACACCAGTATAAATCATGACCAGTTTACTACATCCCAGCCTCATGCCACACGTTTTCCTGTGAAATACCCTGGCTTTCCCAACAAGTCGAACTGCAGATCATAACAATGCCCACCCATCAGCGACACTCAGACCAGCCAACAACAAAACAACACGGTAATAGAGCAACACTTACCTTCGATAAATTTATTGTTTGGCATAGATCAAAATCTCTGGTTTCAATGTTTCAATAAAGATACTGTTGTGAAAGCGGACGCTCCTGTGTACCGCTTGTGTTGAGTAAGCAAATCCAGGTGTGAAAGTGTTTGCACACCCCGACACCTCTTATATATTGCCTGCAAAATTAGCCGTTATTACTGTCACTGTTTAGTGATGGTGAGCCAGGGAAAAAACCTTCTGCAATCAAGAACCAGGCGCATCTTTGCAAATTATAGATAATTGTGAATGTCCAGATTATGATAATGGAGCTAATCCTGGTGGAAGTATAATTATTGTTGAGTGTTACAGTTGAGGGTGTCCAGTAAAGCTAACTGTCATTATTTATACACGGTTTGCAGTGAAATCGTTGAGTGGAAAATGTTCAGTTGGAATTTAACAAGGCTCTCGATATAATGGCATGGGATACAGCGTGTTTGTGTATGTGAAATACAGGCAAAGTTGGAGTTGCTGGTGTGTGTGCTTTGAGCGTGAACGCAACGTCTGCGTGCGTAAGCGAGCGCGTGGGGGAGGCGTGAGAGGGATATAAACAAAATGCATAAGCCTATTAGTACATACTACGATATTCTCATAATCGTGGCATGGCTTTCTATTGGGTGTATATTCATCACGTCGACTTGTCTTTACCTAGGCTTTCAAATAAAAAGGCAAAAACAATAGGCCTCTAGCGTGTGTCCCGCTTTCTTTTTGATTTATAGTTATGGTAACCATTATTTTTGTTGTTCAAACATGGCAAATACCAATTCTATTCTGGTGTTATGGAGAAAAGCCAGTCTCTAGCTATTTTGTTTTTTACGAATGAACTTAAGCTTGTGTATTTTGAACACGGAAACGATTTGTGAGGGAATATTGCCAGTAGACTATTGGACTGTTTTTTATTATTTCAGTTATAGGCCTACAATATTATCAACTCCATTGTCAACAAAGAAAATCTCAAATTTAGCCACGCCTGGTAGTCCTTTTCACGATTTATCGTGGCATTCAGCTGTAGAAATGTTAGCACTGGTTTTAATGAGATGTTCAGCATTTTTCCAGGAGGAGGATCTGTCAGGGCTGGGTTGTGGTCGCTGGAGCCGGTTTGCCCCCACAGGCATGCGGACTGCCTCAGATCTCCGCGCCGTCCCTTCGCCTCCTCACTACAATTCAAAGCTACTAATTGTAAGGAACACAAAGACAGCAAGGAAGAGCACACTGTTTGCCAGACCAAATTTTTCTTTCGTCAGGGGTGGTTTTAATCAAGATAAAGATCAAGTATTCAGTTCTACTAACGTGAAAACATCTAAAAATGTATTTGGAATTAGCTAATAGCTTAATAATAATAATAATAATAATAATAACCAAATACACTCAGTTAAAATATAACGTTTTAACTGAAGACCAATTTTTTTTAAATTAGACTGTGTAAAATGTATCTATTTCTTCGCCGTTAAATAGTGACTGAGCCCTGAACTCACGATCCCAAAATGTTAATACAATATCTTGGTTTTCTCAAATGGCAATTTAACATTTCTTTTTTAGGCCTGCAAAGTTAAAGTCCCTTTAGAAATCAGAAATTACGAGCGAACAGCATATGACAAAGGCTCTACAGCCAAAGAAAGTGCTCGGTGCATTGATTTGTTTCGAGTTACAAATTAACTTAAAGAAGACAAAGTGTTTGATAATTAAAGAAAAACACATTTATTTGGGGTTGTCCTTAATGTTTTGGCACATCGTCGGATGTACGCGTTGAGGTCAAAATTCAAGGCACCATTCAGAATGTTTGGGTCCATTGTCCATTTAAAACATTTAATAATTCTTCCAAATGCAATAAATTACATGCACACAATTTACACATTATACACGTTCTTCTAGGACTGCCATATCGATACATTGCATATTCCTCAAAAAAAAAAAATGTTAACACCAGTCCAATATACAACAAAATAATAAACAAATTTCAGTACAACGTTCCTGATCCGAGTGCCAACGAGTGCTGTAACGTGCCGGGTGCCTGAAGGTGAGAATTCATTGCCCCGGTGGAGGAATACCAGGACGAGCTGGCGCTTTCCAGAAACGTGGATACCGGTGTGTTAATATTTTGCGGCTGATGGTGAGGTCTCTGAGGACCCTGTGAGTCCCAGACCGCGGGAGACTGCGGTGAGTTGCACGCCATCGGGTCGCTGGAGCTCGGACTGTGTTCTGGTGGCAGCTCGCCGTTTTTCATGATCTTCTTCAGTTTTGATCTCTTATTCTGGAACCAAATTTTCACCTGTAAAGAAACATAAAGGAGATTCAATGAGATTCTGAGGGCGAATTCCTTAATAAAGCGTTTTAGCTGTTTCTGTTAGATTCATACTTAGAATTAATAACAATAATAATAATAAACTTTTTTAATAATGTCGTTAACATCGTTTAGCTATTATTTTAATAGTCTTTGAAAATAGGCTATTAAATGTAAAAAAAAAAAAAGCGTTTGTGTGATTCCCAACATTCTCGCAATTCTCATATTAACATTTTAATTTAAAATAAATAGCCCTTTTTCACTATATGAGTATTACATAAAAGACAATACAATAAAACACTGAATGAAATATTGTTTTACCTGCGTCTGTGTGAGTCCCAGCGACGCCGCGAGCTCGGCTCTCTCTGGAAGCGCGAGGTACTGCGTGTTCTGAAACCTTCTCTGTAGAGCAGCGAGCTGAAAACTGGAATAGATGGTGCGGGGCTTCCGGACTTTCTTGGGTTTACCGTTGACCATCCTCACCTCGGGCTCGGCTGTCTCTTTTTCTGACGGGTGAACAAAAATTAGATAAATATATTGGGATAAAAAAAGCACTCTCTCGATTCCTGCAGTGATTTATATCAAGCGTCTCAGTGCTTTCAAATTGCTACACGTATAAGCCATTGAGACTTTTGATTGTCAGAGAATCATTTCTTAAATATTTCTTTATTTTCTATGTAATCTATATTTTTAATGCATGCACAGTAATTCGTTAAAGAACCCAATTCGAATTAGATGCAATGCTGCAACAGCTTCAAATTTTGTCCAACATAGTTACAAAATTCAAGCAAAAATGTAAAACCCTGGTTATATAATTTGTTCAAAAATAATGCTCAGCCATGATAATAGTAGGCTGTGTAATACATAGTAATAGTAGCAATAATAATAACAATAATAGTAATAATAAATAAATGAATTTATTATATAATAACTGACCTTGCGGGCTCGGTTGTGACTGCACCCTATTATATGTTCCGGCATATTGGTGATATGCTGTGGAGTAGGAGCCGTAATCAGGGTAGGATTTTGCAGTGTAATTTCCAGAAGATCCATTGACTCCGTGGTATTGGTACTGATAGGCGTTAAGAGGTTTCCCATACGTGCCCGAGTTCGGTGAACAATAGCCATGATGAACTCCTCCAGCAGGGCTGTAATAGCCAGAATCCGTGGCTGTCGACTCCGGCAGGGTTGGAGATTCCTGAGATGGATGATGCATCGTGGAGAGCTGAAAAGGGTTTTGAAAATCTGCTGGTTTAATACTCGGAATCCTTCTGTCGAATACTCCAGTCATAGTTTGGATAAGACAAGGTAAAAAGGCAGTCTAACTCTATAGGGGTCCACAGAGTCTACACTAACATTGTGTGTGCAAGCGTCAAGCGACTCTCTTGAAGACTGCTTTAAGCCCCGCAGCAAAGACTTGGTTAAATCCTAAATTGCGCTGTTACGCACTGCAGGGAGGATCTAGTGCCATTGGCCAAGGAGCACAGCAGACGGCAGTTACTCCCTAACTCGTTCAACCAGTTTCAGAAGAACAAAAAAACTTAACAGAGGTATTTATGGTATGTTTACAAACAAATTGAATGGGAAATGGGTTATTATTTGATATAAGTCCCTCATCTGACGAAAAGAAGACTGCTGCTGATCTATTCCATGTAAATCTCAGCATGCAGCAGAGATGTCCGATTCCTTAAATATGTGCCTACTTTAAAGGCACACATACATGTCCAGATATTGTTTTGTATAGTTATATCCTCTCAGACGTTCTACGGATAAAGCATTTTTGCATTTGCTTTTGTATAGGCTATTTTGTCTAAGTCCTCTCAGATTTTTGTTGTGTTTGTTCTTATCTAGAGATTATTTTGAGTTGGTGAAACCAGAAAATGCGCCATTTTTCAGATTACGATCATTTATAATTCAAGACTAAATCAAATCACATTATTAAATGTCCATCTCTGTCATAGCGGGTGCTACTAGCCTGTCTATGGCAGCAATGCATGAAAAAGCCTACTCACAGCATTTTAGTGATTTTATGATTTTATGATACAAACCTTGATTTGTACAATATCATTTAACGACTCAAAATTTTGCCAGTTTGTACTGTTATTGTTCCTTAATGTTCAAGAGAAGTCGTCCAGCAAGCATTCAGTGAGGGAATCAGCAATAGTGGTGAAATGGTGCCACCAAGTGGAGATAAGTCATGGCGACTCATGGGAGCCCTAGTTTCTTTACGTCTGTTATCCATTTTCGAAAAAGACAATACATGGCCACTGCGGCAGTGCATTAATGCAGGTGTTAACTAGTCAAATTTTAAAAAAAGTATGAACAAAAACAGTGTTTGGTACAGCCAAAAGCAAATTAATCATTTTAATAACTACAATTTACACAATCACTGGTGTAAAGCAAATGTTTCCAAACTTAATAGGTCTCCATAGTTAATAGAGTATATTATATATAAGGTATATTTTAATAAGAATATTTGAAATAATATTTAAATGCTTTATCAGATGACAAAAACCCACCCTCAGGGCCAATTTGTGTTTTGTGAGACAAATTTCCTCTGTTTTAAATATAGGAGCAAAAAAAAAAAAGTAGCCCAGCATCTTTTAATAAAAGATGATAAGTTTATAAATTCGGAAATTACATTGTGTGATACAGCAGAACAGATAAAATAACTAAATAAAATAAAATATATAGATATAAAAGATAGATATAACATAAATATAACAAAATAAACGTATTCTAAACCTTTTACAGTAATATAAGCAACTAAATTACTTTTAAAACAGCCTCTAAACAAAGCCGGAAATGACGTATAATGACCCCCAGCGTTTATTTAGACGTTGTTAAATGCGATTTAACGAATGTTTTGTCACTGCTCTGGATCATTTTGAATAAATACATTAAATAAAGCATAAGGCGCCGCACACATATGTTAGTGTCTGTTTCCTTGAGCTGTGAAGCAGTGATAGTGTGTGAGTGTTGGGTAAATAGGCGCTCGTGCTGTGAAGGGGGGATGGGATGGGGCCACTCAGAGCTCTCGTGCTCCACTAACTCAGCGCGCTCATTAATCCTAGTTTTCTCCTTTATATCGATGCTGTTTTAAATTAAAATTCACATTTCCCGTTACCGCATGTGTTACGTGGCATCAGAAAAGCAAAAAGTATCGGTCTGCGATTGAATTTTGTTGCAGAAAGCGTTTAAAATGTATCCCATTGGAGCAGCTGGCGGTGAGTATTATTATGATTATCGAGCGTGCTAGCGACGAAATGCTAACTGAATAAGTGTGGTGTTTTTGATAAAGGTAAAAATGTAGTTTGATGTCGTTCGGCGGTATGTGACATAAATGTTCAAGTAATGTTTTAGATTATAGTTCTGAAGTGTTGTTTTGCACCTCTGTCGAAGGTTTGTTTTGTAGGCCCATTGTTATTGTTAGCCTGCTAGCTAAGCTTGTTGACCTGCTGGCTTTTGAATTTACAGCAGCTGGTTAAACTGCTATCCATGTCAATTTTAAAACGTTATTATGACGTACTTCTAACTATTTTAGGTTCGGAGTTATTAGCGTAGGTTAGAGTTTTCTGTTTAATTGTTTTATGTGAGTGTTAGATCGGTAGTTAGGCACCAGTTTGACTTGCTCCAGCTAGCCAGGTAACGTACTAAAAGTTACTAACGTTGTAGTTAAACTGTTTTAATTGTTCTCCTTCCAAATTTTGCACGTTTCCGGTCGATTTGTTACTTTTTTGTTGTTGTGTATTTGCACAGTCGCGATGTTCAGCTGAAGTTTACTGTGTCTATATAAATTATTAACATACGTTTATTATTAGAGCATAAGATAAGTTTTAGTGTACTGTGTATCTTTATTACATTTCAGTAAGGTGTATTGAAACTTCGAACGCATTTCACGTTTTAAGCAATAAAACAACAGAACCTTTTGTTCAAGTCATAAACTTAGCTGGTAACACTTTAAAAGAAAGTACCATTTAGTTTACTGCGTTAGTATGCATAACCTAAAAATGAACACTGCTCTTAAAACACGTTATTTTCAGCGTGCTAGTATAGTCAAAGGTAGAATTTAACATAAGCTATTGCACTGTAAACTAACAAATTACAGTTGTTTTTATACAATAGAATTGTCAGATTGTTATATTGTTCACATTTAGCTAAATCTTTGATGTTAACAAATGAGACCCTGTTGTAAAGTGTTGACATGTTGGTTTCATAAAGTTATGAGTGTTACAGCCTATGCTTTAGAGCGCGGTTGATATGCGTGGGGATTCTGAAATAGTGATATAAAGAAAAGCAGTTGCTGTAGTTCAATAAAAAGATATCCTGGTACTTGTGTGTGTGGGAGAATTTGGCAGGTTGTTGAGTTGCTTGTGTGGTATTGGTGATAAGGAGGTAAAAGGGCTGTTGCTCAGTGGGATGGGTTCATGTCCCTAGTATCTTCCTGTCATGTTGTGTTTTTAGGGTTGATAAGATGGGGGTGAGACAGTTCAAGGAAGGAAAGACTTCAGATACCCTCAGCCTCCTTGTACATCAAACGTTTTTCACAAATTTAACATGGTTGCATTAACTTGGAAAAAAATTATTTCCCTAATCAACAAACCACGTGACCGAATTTTATTGTGCATTAGATATTTGTAAACTTAATCTGATGGATATTAACAATTAAAATCTGCTTAAATGTGATCTTATAATCAAAATGTAATTTTACAATGTTAATCTGGCTTTGAACTGGAAACCTGTTTTCTGTTTTTATCTTTCATGGTTTTACATATGTTTCTGCACATGATCACTAATGTAGAGGTTTGTTTGAAATAAACCAGTTATTATGTCTTTTATAGCTGCTGAGCTGTGTCAGGGACATCAGTCTTCAGGGTCAGATGTTTCTGGTAAGCGGCCCAGGCTGAGCTGGCCTGTTGACAGCCCAGCATATATTTTCAGTACTGTTTATCAAGTTATCAAATTAAAGCTTTAATCTAAAGAAATGATTGTCTTTAAACTTAATTAACTTATAAGAGCTTTGTTTTAACACACCGTTTCTCTAAAACCTTTAGTATTGCATAGTATTTTTATTTTTTTGCCTGCTGATTGGTTTAGTACAGCAGTAAAGTTTATTACTATCAGTATCACACTACACTGTAAAAAAAAATGTGTACTGTTAATTTGAAGAAAATTCAAATCTGTATTAAGTTGAATGATGAATTGTTTTCTACAGGTATTTTAGCTGTATTTTGCACTTCATTGGGTTTAGTTTTAGGGTTAACAAAAATATGTGTAACCTTTAATGGATAATGTTTTGGTAGTAAATGACTTGTTATTCTTCGGTTTTAATATTCAGTACAACAGCATGAGTGTGATCGTTAGTTTGTAAATACAAAAATAAAGATGTTATGTAAGGTGAGGTGCTTGAGTTATATGGCACAACAGAGCTCTAATAGTCTTACCTTAGTGTTTGTGTGGGCCTAATTACTGGGATTAAGTTGCTCAAAGGTCCACTGAACTAAAAATGGACATTTCTATCTTAACATAATAGACTTGGTAAAAAAGGTTGTTTTTAATGTTCAAAAACCTAATTGTTTGTGTGTGTCCCATAGCTCCCCTGTCTCCTCCAGCACAAGAGTATGTCTTTAAACCACCTCAGCGGCCAGACTTTGGCACAATGGGTAGGACAATCAAGCTTCAGGCCAACTTCTTTGAAATGGAAATACCCAAGTTGGAGGTGTACCATTACGACATAGATATAAAACCTGAGAAATGCCCACGGAGAGTTAACCGGTAACATTTTTTGACTGAAACTTGGAATTTTAACTGATTGTGTGGAAGGATGTTTATACTTACTTTTTTTTTTATAGTGAAATTGTTGAGCACATGGTCCAGCACTTTAAAACGCAGATCTTTGGAGATCGAAAGCCTGTGTATGATGGAAGGAAGAATCTCTACACTGCCATGCCTTTACCCATTGGAAGAGACAAAGTATGCACTAATAAAGTGATATTAAAATCTGTGTTGGCTTTATGATGTTTTTTTAAAAAATCAGTTACTGAAATATGTTATGCTCTTACTCTGTACCTTCTCAAAATGCTACATCAAAGTCTCTTTATTTTTTCACATTATACTGATGTCACAAACTGCTCTTTTAGGTGGAGCTGGAGGTCACAATTCCAGGGGAGGGAAAAGACAGGAGTTTTAAAGTAGCTATCAAATGGGTGTCCTGTGTGAGTCTGCAAGCTCTACATGAAGCACTTTCTGGACGGCTACCAAACATCCCTTTTGAGACCATTCAGGCTCTGGACGTTGTCATGAGACATTTGCCCTCTATGAGGTTAATGGCTGTGTTTTGTTAACTCTGTTTTTCATAAATCACCCTTAGGGGGGCATCTCACTTTCTTTCTGCACACTGTGCCATTTTAGAGCATATTATTGCTGTGTCTGCAGGTACACCCCAGTCGGACGTTCATTCTTCACTCCCTCTGAGGGCTGCTCCAACCCCCTCGGTGGAGGAAGAGAAGTTTGGTTTGGCTTCCATCAGTCTGTCCGACCATCCCTCTGGAAGATGATGCTCAACATTGATGGTTAGTGTGCACTGATGTCATTAATAAATGTTTCTTTAAAAAAAACTTCTTATACTGATCTATGTATAATATTTATCTTTAGTGTCTGCCACTGCATTCTACAAAGCTCAACCTGTGATTGAGTTCATGTGTGAGGTTTTGGATTTTAAAAGCATTGAAGAGCAACAGAAGCCTTTAACGGATTCCCAGAGAGTGAAGTTTACCAAGGAAATCAAAGGTGATTCATTACAGTAATTAGTGATTTACCGAATGGTTTTCATGCATTTAATTTTTATGATTTTCTAAACACTGATTTTTTTTTTCACCTGTCAGGACTGAAGGTTGAAATCACTCACTGTGGACAGATGAAGAGAAAATACAGGGTGTGTAATGTCACTAGGAGACCAGCCAGCCATCAAACGTAAGATCTTTCACAAAGCACATTTTTTAAAACTTATTTTTTTAGAGGTCTTTCTGTGTGAATGCCATTACAATTTACATTCCTCATTGTGGTGATGCAGTGTTAAAGGTCAGTGCTTTAAAAATGTATTTTGCCTGCCTCCAGATTTCCCTTGCAACAAGAGAATGGTCAGACCATTGAATGCACTGTCGCCCAGTATTTCAAGGATAAGTACAAACTGGTGCTGCGATATCCACATCTCCCATGTTTACAAGTTGGTCAGGAGCAAAAACACACCTACCTTCCATTGGAGGTTGGTCAAGACCACATCCTATGCTTACTTTTTTCCACCCATCTCTTACATTTTTCTGAAAGTCACTAATCCTTTTTTCTTTTTTTTTCTTTCTTTCTTTTTTTCCCAGGTCTGTAACATAGTAGCCGGACAGAGATGCATCAAGAAACTGACAGACAATCAGACCTCCACTATGATACGTGCCACAGCCAGGTCTGCACCTGACCGCCAGGATGAGATCAGCAAACTGGTTTGTGCAGCTCTCTGTACTTTTTCAATCTTCTAAATCTCATCCACACCTCATGATGAATTTCATTTGGTTGTGACAGATGAGAAGTGCCAACTTCAACACTGATCCTTATGTGCGTGAGTTTGGAGTTATGGTAAAAGATGAGATGACTGAGGTCAATGGTCGGGTCCTTCAGGCACCTTCAATTCTCTATGGTGGAAGGGTAGGAACCTGTCCTGATCAACTTGACTTTTTTTTTTTTTGCTGACCTTGTGGTTGAATTCCAGTCTTCCTAATTTGGTCGTGTCTCTCTGGATTTTTCAGAACAAAGCAATAGCAACCCCAGTCCAGGGTGTGTGGGACATGAGGAACAAGCAGTTCCACACAGGGATTGAGATCAAAGTATGGGCTATTGCCTGCTTTGCCCCACAGAGGCAGTGTACAGAACTTCTTCTCAAGTAAGTCAAATTTGACCTGGATCTGTTTTTGGTAGAATTATATAAAAAAAAAAATAAATAAATAAAACATTCAGAGCCTTACATGGTCTAATCTCTGATTATTTTTTTTTTTTTCTCTAGGGCATTTACTGACCAGCTCCGAAAGATATCACGTGATGCCGGGATGCCCATTCAGGGCCAGCCGTGTTTTTGCAAATATGCCCAAGGAGCAGACAGTGTGGAGCCCATGTTCAAACACCTCAAGTACACATACCAAGGCTTACAGTTGGTGGTGGTCATCCTACCTGGAAAGACTCCTGTTTATGGTAATTTGACTCCTCTGTTTCATTTGTGTTTTTCTTTACGTTGTATTTTGTAACACTCTAAACTCTAAATTCTCACAGCTGAGGTGAAGCGTGTTGGAGACACTGTTCTTGGCATGGCCACACAGTGTGTCCAGGTGAAGAATGTACAGAAAACCACACCTCAGACCCTTTCCAACCTCTGCCTCAAGATTAATGTCAAACTGGGTGGAGTCAATAATATTCTTCTTCCACAGGGCAGGTAAGGGCAGCTTTTCCAAAAAGTCTTTTTATATGCAGAAAGCTTTAGGCACTTTCTGAGTCTTTGTTTGATTGTTGGTTAACGCCTGGGCTACTTTCCCATGAAACTTGACCAGAAAGTACAGCTACCTACCTGTCTGTGTGTGTGTTTTTTTTCTTTTTTCTTTTGCATTGCTTTATCACTGTTTTTGTTTGTAGGCCCTTGGTGTTTCAGCAACCAGTCATCTTTCTGGGTGCAGATGTGACTCATCCACCAGCTGGAGATGGCAAGAAACCCTCAATTGCTGCTGTAAGCCTGACAAACCTCTGATATTTTAAGGCTGATTTTTAATTGCATAGTGCCAAGTAGCACTAATACAAGTGTGACAAATCTACATCTTGTACCCATTTTTAAGCCGTATTATATCATTTTAAGCCATACAAACAAAACCTTAAAAGTACTTTTATTAAGGCTTTTAACATTTATAAATAATAATAATAATAATATTATTATTATTATTATTATTATTATTATTATTATTAATAATAATAATTATTATTTTTTAAATACAATATTTAGGTTGTTGGCAGTATGGACGCCCACCCAAGCCGATACTGTGCCACAGTGCGGGTGCAGCAGCACCGTCAGGACATCATTCAGGATCTAGCCACCATGGTGAGAGAGCTACTGATCCAGTTCTACAAATCCACACGCTTTAAACCAACTCGCATCATCTACTACAGAGACGGCATCTCAGAGGGCCAGTTCAACCAGGTAGGTTGCCGTGCTACACTTTTTGTCAGTGCTTGCTAAGTGTTGCTGACACATTTAGTGTAATCTTAATTTTACTGTTTTGTCTGTGCAGGTTCTACAGCATGAACTCCTAGCTATTCGTGAAGCCTGCATCAAGCTGGAGAAAGATTATCAACCAGGCATCACCTTCGTAGTAGTGCAGAAGAGGCATCACACCAGGCTGTTCTGCATGGACAGGAATGAGCGGGTTGGTTATGGCAGTTATTTATTTATTTTTTTTTAAAAGCCCTATTTAGGTCTTCCTTGAAGAAAAAGACTTCTAGCAATGAGTGCACACACGATTATAAACAGTGCTCAGTATGTTTTAATAGAAAGTATCCAGTGATAAACGTGGTTATTGCAAACATCTTGTGAATCAGAAAAGCATTTGCTCTTTTCATAAGAATGATTTTTCAAGAATTTGTTTTACAAGTACATGTCCTTGAGTAAATTATGTATGTTAAATTATGACCTTTTTCTGACTTTCTGATGTTTATTCTTTTTAATGTCTTTTAAATTTGCTGTTTATATTCAAGGTTGGAAAGAGTGGCAACATCCCTGCTGGCACCACAGTTGACACCAAAATTACTCATCCGTCTGAGTTTGACTTTTATCTTTGCAGTCATGCCGGAATTCAGGTACCATTGAACATTTCAAATGGGATCCCAATGAAAGGTTGATAAAGAATTCATAGACTCACTTTATAAAGTGAGTGCTTTATTCCTAGCAGTCAGGTACTTAAGCAGGTGGAGGTTAATTGGCTATAGTGTTGGTGATCATTATGCTAGTCTAAGTGTGTGATTTTAGGTTCTTCATAACTGCTGAATCTCCACAGGGAACCAGCAGGCCGTCCCACTATCATGTGCTGTGGGACGACAACCATTTCACCTCTGATGAGCTACAGGTCCTCACCTACCAGCTGTGCCACACCTACGTGCGCTGCACCCGCTCTGTCTCCATTCCTGCACCAGCCTACTATGCCCACCTGGTGGCGTTTCGTGCTCGCTACCACTTGGTTGACAAAGAACATGACAGGTACCGGGTCTTACTACGATTAACATAGCATGTAGAGAAGGCTATATAGCCCTGTTTGTTATACGTTTTCTATAGGCTGCAACATTTCAGCTCTGTGCAGTGTACTAAAATAATTAATTCTTATAACTCACAACTTATTCACATTTTTTTCCTTGCATGGCTAGAAGTGACTTTTTAGAATGCAAGACCTTATTCATTGTGCACTATTATACCAATAGATCAAATTATGTGTGCTGTGTTTGTTTGCCGGCAGTGCTGAAGGCAGTCACACGTCAGGTCAGAGTAATGGCAGAGACCATCAAGCCCTGGCCAAAGCTGTGCAGATCCACCAGGACACACTGCGCACCATGTACTTCGCCTGAACATAGCCAGAAACAAGCCCTACATCCTGAAAACAGCACGGTGTGTGTGTGTCTGTGTGTATTTTTTTGTGTTTTTGCCTCAGTTGTAAAAACGAGAACCTTCAAATGGGGGGAAAAAAACAAACAAAAAAAACCAAGAATCGCCATGCTGTTAGGTTTCCAATTGCCCACGTAGTCAATTTCCGTACATACTAAATATCCATGATTTTTAGAACTGTAATATGTGAATTTATAAATTTATCTTTTTTTTTTTTTTTTCTCCTTTGGTTTGGAGGGCATGGTTATGTGTCTCTGTTGTACATGTGCATGTCAGATTAGAGGTTACCATGTTTACATAGTCAATCCAAAAATTCAGACTATTTTTACACTGAAAGTTACATTTGCATCCGGGTGGGCTTGATTCAATACTATTGCCAAGGCTGGTGATGGAGACTGTCGAACAGTAGTTTTTACAAACTCATCAAACCAATGGGTTCGGGTTAGTTTAGGACAACATAGATCAGGTTTAGGGGTTGTGGGGATGCAGTTTCCACAGCTAAATTATTTATCAGCAAAAGCAAGTGCACTGACCAGATGGGGACTTCAGGACAAAAGTACTTATCCTGTTTTGTTTCATTTATTTGTGCTTAAATGAATTTTTTATCGTGGTGTCATTTATTGTTCAGTCCAGGGCTCAGTCATCCTACTGTACCTGTCCGCCAATGACATGATCGACCGAGCACTGTCATGTGCTTGTATCATGAACTTTGAACACAGTATGTCCAGAATCAAGAATGCATTTGGAAGTGAGAATGTAGGAATTGTGCTGACAATCAGTTTTCTGGCGCTCTGCCGCTTACATGAGACTGGTTCTCATAAGTGAAGCCCTCCGTTTACCTGCGCCAGGGGTTCTCAGTGCGGAAACAGCTCTGGAATATGGATAATTGTCATGAAAAGTACTAATATTTTGGGGCTCTAAGCATTTAGATGATGAGATTATCTTTTACGTATTTTAAATTCTACTGCCATGAGCATTTCTTTAATTGTTCGCTGTGATTGTAACCTAAGGTTTCAGTCGGTTGGGTGTATGAGTTTAATTTTTAAAACACATCAAAAACTCCCTTAAGGTAAAAACAGCATCACCTTTCACTTTACTTTAAGCACCTGTTCTGAAATTTCATTATGTTGTCAAATCTTCCTCACATTGAAATGCCAGTTTTGTGCTGAATATTGGGGAATCTGGAGCCCTGTGTTTTGCTTGGTTCTGTGCACTGTTTCTAGCGGTGAAGTTTGACTGTACTGCGCTGGCCAGGTTTAAAAACTGACATCGCACTCCAGCTGGCCATACAGGCAATCAAGACCTTTTTTTTTTTTTTTTTTATAAGAATCATACACATACAGTTACATTGACACAAAATAAGAGTGAAAATTTCATACATACAAATTTCAAATGCACCTTAGTAGTTTTTTTTTTTTCTTTTTAAACTAAGAATCTATAGCTTATAACTTGGAGATTTCCTTGAATATTAAAAATCCCTTTTTTAACACAAGATACATTCTTTTTAGATATGTAAATTTGTGAAATCTAGTTTTTTTTTTTTCTTTGAAAGTTTTTGTAGAGTAACAGAGGGGGGCCATTAGGCGAGTTAGCTTTTTGTTGCTTAACAGAGTAGAAAAGGTATTTAGTTTGAATCCAAACTTAGTTCAAATTGAAGCGCAATACATTGTATATGTGTCAGTAAACTGTTTTCATGTTAACAGTCTTATCCCTTCTAAAGCATATCATCATGATGTTTAGTGATTGATCAAGTCTTGTTAGTGAAATAACTGTAAGATCACATCCCCAAATAATTCTTCAATTTTAACTTGAAATTCTTGAAATTTTTAACCATCTTTTTCTAACTATGCATTCTTAACTAAGAGATTTTAGTGGTTTGTTTGTGTATATGAATTTTAAATATAGAACATTTGTAATGTAGTCATTTTCATGCTGGGTACTTTTAGTAGTGTAAATAGTGCAAACCTGTACCCACTGTAGCAGTATTAGCTTACAAAATACTCTATTTTTATTATCAACAATTGGATGTTCTTTATATGGCTCTCAATTATTCCTGTTAGCCGAACAAGATTACATATGTACTTGTAGTTAATGTCCTAACATAACTGAAGCACAATAGGACATTATAATTGTAGGTGCTAGAGTTTATTCTTGAGACTACCATTTTTTTTTTTTTTTAAGTATCTTGTTTAACTTCAACTTTTAAACAAGAATCACAGACTGGTCAGAGAGCTTAATGGGTATATTTGGTTTTTGATCTGGTGAAATCTGACTTGTGACCTTGAAACCCTGACCCTTGTTTTTCTGAACCCAACAGACTGTGTATAAGGGGCATTTTAATTTATCTTCAAATACTTGACTAGAGTTATGTTGTTATTTGGCGCTAATCTCATAACTCGTGAAAGTAGATGCACTTTGAAGAGCAATGGACACAGACCCCTGGTTCCGGTGCTTATCTGGATCATGCGTGTGTTATCTGGGTGCAGTTGTGTGGAAATGACTAGATGTCCTACCTCTTGTTACCTGTTACTTGTATTATGGTAACATTACCGCACTGGTCATTTCCTCATAATTGCACTAATGGGGAATGTCGTCTTTTCGTCCCTCTGAAAGTGAAAGTGGTAGATATCACAGAAAATTTTGAATGCATCTTTAATTCATATTTGTTCAGAGGCCATACCTGCTGCCATTTAGCCTAGATGACTTAGCATTGCTGTTGTTTTACCATGGTAAGTTTAAGCTATGTATTCAAAGTTGCAAGTAAGTGCTGCAAGTAAGTTTCAGATATGAAGCATTTGATGTTTAAGTCAGATATGAATCCAAAAGATTATTATATGCTTTCTGTGAACAAGTGGATTGATGCTTTCAAGTGTGCTCAGTAAGCTATAAAAATGTATAGTGTGAATTTCAGTTTTATCATTTTCTGTCCTTTTTAAATGGCAGCGCATTGTCGCTTTATCCATATGCTTGTTTGAATGTGTGTCACATAGTTTCCTGTTTTCTTAACTTTTGGTTTGAATAATAGTATTTATCATACAGCAACAAAAACATGAGATGAAATCATCGCTCAAACTACTACTTAAAGATATTCCATGGAACAATCAGATATTTTTTAAACCAGGCTTTTCATACTCATGACCTGCTTTAGTTTTGTTTTTAGAAGTTACTGAGTTTTAGTATTTTAACCTTTTTGAAATTCAGCACCTTAGTCACAGGTCTACAACATATGCAATTTCTCAAGTATGAAATATGAGATGTTTTTGCACTATATCAGAAGAGGTGTTACTAATTTGCATACTGGTGAACAGATTGTAAGGTTATAGAGAAGAACCATCGATATTAGAATAGTCTTGGCCTTGTTTCTTTCCTCATATACAATCATTGGCACTAATCTATTAAAAGTTAACAGACGTAAGAAGGTCTTGAGTTCTTACACTATGCAAAAACTCATTTCCATTCAGAGCCGTCACTCTGTTTAGGGGTCAAATTGTTGGATTTTGTCTCTGACATCTGTCAGGCATACCAAATTGAGTTAGTGAAAGCAAGTCTCACGTGTGTGTGTGTGTTGTTTTTTTTTGTTTGTTTTTCATTCCCTGCTTTCATAATACAATCAACTGATGTTTTTAGCAATCTGACGCAAATGCTTGATTCAAATAAATCTGTTTAAATATCCGTGAATGCAAATGTAATGGAGCCAAGGATTAAGGGAGGAGAATGAAGTACGGTGCTGGTTTTGTAGGGATTGTAGTGTTAATCTATGCTGCAGCATCTCTGTTTCAATTCTTAAGAGGCACATACAGTGTTAACTGATAATTGAAATGGTGCCTCAATTTCCCTGGAAACTTTGAATTATTTATCAATGTTACGCTATTAACATTATGTCTCTTTGAGTCGTCTTTTCTAGAGTATTGTCTTTTGCTGCTTGAGTGAAGCTTGTATATTGCTTAGCGAAGTGTCTTTTCAGCTTTGTGTGGGGTTACAGTGTCCACATGCCTCTTCGCTTTACACCTTATGGTTTCAATAAATCTAGTTAGTTGCGTTGATACTTAGTTGGTGCCCCGACAATTTTTATATATTTCAGAAATGTTTTTATTTTATTTTAGTTTTTTTTTTCAAAAAAAAGAAAATGCCAGTCTCATCAAAAGAATTGTGCCCCTCAGCTTGATGATCAGAGGTGGTCTTTTAACATATTGCTAATGTATTTGCATTAGAACTTTGCACTATAGTGTTCCGAAGCAGAAATGTAAGCCTCTCTCTACATACCATGGTAGTTTTGTTACTGTACTCTTTGCTTTTTAATTCCTAAGGTGGCAAGTTTAAAATACGCTACCTTTTGACCTGCTAAAACCATAAGGATACAAATGAACAGTTTGAATGTATTTCATACACCTGCATACTGGTAAAGAACATCTGCGTTATTTTCATCTGTTTGCTCCACTTTGTTTTATGCATGCACATTTCAAGCAGCATTAAATCGTTGGGCTTTTATTATCCATGAACTGTATCTCACCATTCATGGTTGTGATTTACTAAATTAACAGATATGGGCAGGTTATTCAGAATGCACACTGGCACAAAGATCCTTGTATCGCTGGCATTTGCGGTGCTGTACTGTAAAAAGTGTACATAAGGCAATGTTTTGGTGTTTTTCGTCTTTTTTGCCGAGTACTAGTATGTTTGCCGGGATTTCCAACTCAAGTTTCATTCAAAGGGTTTTTGAGCTATAACACCTGTCTTCATGTATCAACCCAATAAGCCAAATTCACTTTCAGTGGAGCCCTTTTGCTTTACCAGCAAACACTCTGTGGTGGTCCCATAGTCGTGACAGTGGTACTTGCTGAGCCTCAGTTCATTGTGTGCACAAACTTAACCTCTGCTCAGTATCGTTACAGGTCAGTTGCCATTCAGCTAGTCATTTATTGGGTTTCAAAACACTTTTTTTTTTTTTTTAATGTTGCCCCCCTTTAAGTTCTAAACTAGTTTTTAAACTAGTCTAAAATGACCAAAATTTACGCTTGTTGTGAGGGATAAAAATATTGCAGAGTCCTGTTAAAGAGCACAGTTTCATTAGTTCATTACATGCTAACATGTTATTTATTCAAATATGAGCATGCTTGTAAGATGAAAATGGGCTCTTGAGACTGATTTATTGGAATAATTGAGAGCTTCATCACAACCTGGCTTTTTAAACCAACTTCGAAAACTACCTCAATAGTGTCAGGTGCTAACATTAAAATATCCCTTATACTTATATGTATATGTGCTCATGACAAAGAACAATAATTGTGACCAAACAACACAAGCCTATACTGTGTGTTAAGTGTTAGTTTTTAGTTTTTTCTTTTTTTTTGGTTTTGTTTCTCTCAAGCGATTTTAAAAATATAAAAAAATTGTACGGCGGATCAACATGAGGGATGTTTCAGCATGTAACAAAATTGCAGGGGACCAAAATTAATATGATTTGAAAGTTTCCCTTTTTAAAATGTAGTGATAAATACTCATCAGCTTTTAGAGGGTCATTAAAATCTTTCTCCACTGTAGATTTGAGTGGAGCTGTTCTCAGATCCTCTATGGAGAGCAAATCAGAATTCAGGCCAAGATAATTGCCAAAACATGGTGGTTAAGTTGTTGGTGTTCTTTTCTGGATCTTGACTGAGTTGAGTTGATCTGGTATGTGGCAGTGTCATCCACATGTCTGTCACTTGCATTGTGCCATATTATGGATAACATACTGGACAAGAAACGTCCAATGACCACTGCTCTGTGTTTTATGTATGTTTGAGGGAAACTGACAACATTTTCTTATGAAGCAGCTTGTCAACCTGTGTCAAAAGGCAATCGCTGAGCTTTACTGTCTTTGGAGTGCTAGCACTCTACTTGATTCTTCTACTTGATTTCTATCCAGTATTGCAATAAAGATGTTTCGCACTCATTAGACCCTGATCCGTTTAAGGAAAGTTCTGCGACGAGTCTGCGATAAGCTATTTGTATTTAAAAGTTGTCATGTTAGACTTCAGAGTGCTGTTCATTGCAGTTGACGTGTATTTACCTTGCTACATTTTATGAAGGGAATTCGATTTTGATTTGATGTCTCTCAGACTCTGATTAAGGATGCGTTAAGCCTCCTAATACACTGGCATTTGAGTTTCTTGAGAGATAAATTTTAAGGTACAAAGAGGTTGTATGGAAATCATTCAGATTCTTTTTCATCAGTGAGCTTAAAAACGTCCAGCGTGTTTTGTTTTGTTTTGTTTTATTTTTTTGTCGTATGTGTGCCTTTTTAAAAATCTCTCCCACCCCTGATCGAGGGACTATCCTTTTAATTTGATACTCAGCGCCACATTGAATAATTTGTACATTTATCATGCAACCTTGAGTGAATGCTGCATAGAATGATCAGTATTTGTATTTTGCACTTTCTAAGCAGTTTTAAAGGATGCCCTGTTGTAATTGGGCACACAGACTAAGACTATTTAAGACGAGGTATTTTCTGCTACAATAGGAATTCTAAGGAACCATATGACTTGTTGGTCTTTTCGAAAAAGAAAAATAAAGTGTATAGATGTGAAGTACCTCATAAGCCTGATAAATGCTGCATAAACTTCATTTATTGTTCTTTTGTGAACCTCATTTCAAATAATTTCCCCTACAGGGAGGTTTGATGGCCACAAGCTGTGCAAGCACCTTCTGAATTACGTGATTGACCAGAGCCGCTATTTAAAAGATTAGCTGCAATGCACATCGAATGCAATTCTAACAGATTTTTAGTCATATTCACTGACATGAATACATTACGGAGCCTCTATAGCTTGAGCATTGCTCAGCTGATCATGACTATTAGATATGTAGTGACGTCTTGCAGTCAAAAGTTACAGTTGACTCAGGTATTGCCATTAAGGGCTGTATCTGCTATTGCCTCTCATCCTCAATCCCCTCACCTGTGTCTTAATGTAGCCTTAGAACTGCATTTATGGATGGAACAAAGTATATCTGGCCTTAAAATATGCACTATTTAACCACAACATGCAAGTCGCTACAAATCAGGCCATACGTTTTTGCCATATAACTACCTCCTAAGAATGTAGGAGTGTCCTGGAACTGACAGATGTTTTTTATTTTCCTCCAAATTGTACTCTGTAAGTTGACAATCATTTTTTTCTTTTCTTTTTTCACAATTAAATTACAAACAGTTGAAATTCCAGGACACTCTTGTTAATTTCTTTAAAAATATTTTTTTAATCATATTCATACTAGTGATGGAAAAGCCAAGCGACCAAAGTTTCTATTCGAAGGCTTTCTTGCACTACGTTGTGGTGTCAAACCTCCCTCTCACGTCAGCAATTTATCTTTCATTTAACCTTGTGTTTGCTCCTTTTATAACATGCCAAATCAAATTTGCTGTCATTCCTGTCATGAATTCTTTAATTTCTGATTCATGTGTTTGCATTCACTGCTAAGCTCCTTGTTGTTGTTTCTTGATAAGGTAGTGTGAGCTTCTCTTTTTTTTTTTTTTTTTTTTTTTTTTTTTAAACAAATAAATTTACAAACCAAGATATGCTGTAAACCCTGCTAAGACATAATGTGAAAACGTATCATTTAATATAGCTCACTTTCGCTTGACTGTGTATTGCATCATTTAATAAACTTAATTTCCTCTGACTGCCGTGTCTTGTGTTTTTAATGTTTTAATGCCAGATTTTTAACTTCTAGCTGTGATGTTTTTTGGACATGCCGGTCTGCTGCTTTTGCCAGCTTTTCTTCCATTCCTGTTTGCTGAGATCATATTGGCCTTTAAAATCTCTCTACACTTATGTTTTCTAGATCGCCAAACAGCCATCTGTAAGTAAATGCAGATTGTGTGGATTCTTGCAAACCTCAAAACAATGTTGCCTGAGGCCAAAACTGGTGTTTACTCTCTCTTCTCATACTACAGTGTAAAACTAAGCTTTATGTTGTACAGTTTAGCTCCCGTAAGTAAAAGCTAGGGTTTATTTAAGGATAATCCTTGAATCTAAACTAAAAAAAAAATTAATTGTGACAGCCTCAAAGTCAGATTTGCTTATAAACTCCATCTCTCCATACCGCTTTAACATCAAAAGAAAAAAAGTCACGTTCACAGACAGGGAAATCCTCCTTAAAAAAGGCCGTGTATCAAAACCTAGTGCACATCTGCACAGCGTTATAGAGAGAATGTTATTCCGTTGTCTGAAATGCTGTCTACATAGGCAGCTCACTAGGTATTGAGACACGGCCACCCTTCCAGCTGATAAAAACTCTGGAGCTGGAAAAATCACATCTCAGACGTTGGTTTTGTTTTACTCCACTCTTGACCATTTTTATGTACAACGCCCGTTGTTTATTTAGTGTTTTGTTGTGTTTGTGAGAATAAAAGGCTTTCTTTGCTTATCCAGACAAATGAGCTGTGAGCAGCTCTGAGCTGTGAAGAGCGAGTCAGATTTTCCAATAGCTCGTTTATGAGAAGCACGCGAGCTCCTTCTCTGCCTGCTGTTCTGTAATAGTCTGAGGTAAGTTGATCTGAAACTTTGAATAGTTTTATCACTTTAAGGTGTTAATTGCTTTTGCTTGATTTATTCGTTATAAGCTCAATAGCGAAAACGACGTTTTATTGGATTTTTTAATATAAAGCGTTTCAGTGGAAAGGACATTTTTTCTTTACGTTTCATGAACGACGTCGACGGAATATTACTCCATTCATAAATTAAAAAAGGAGTTTTAGAATTTCGTCTGTTTGCGGTGGTTTTGTATCTTTGTTGTTTTTTTTATACCAAATAAATATAGAAATACCAAATAAATATACCAAAAGCGTATATTCTCTGGGACTATAAAAATTGCTCTGTTTGAGCATCAACTCGACATAATAGTAATGGTGCGAACTACCTCTTTGTCTGACTAACTGGAGGAATGTTAAAGCAATGTATTTGAAAGCAGTAAAATGTATTGCTATAATCGAAAACATTATAAATAACTTTTAATGGGTGACCCTTTTGGGTCCGTTTCTTGGTGGAAACTTGATATAGCAGATGTCAGAATACTAAAACATCAAGAACGACACAAACAAAAATCAGTAACGTACTTTAAATAGTTACATTTTTAATGTATTAAAATCAATAAAAATATGACAACATTAATATCCTCTATAGCAGTGATTCTCAACATTTTTGACTTCCATTGGAAATGGTATTTCAAAATATTTAAATGTTGTATGTTTAATATTTTTAGTGTTTTTATTAAAATTAAAATAGCTAAAAAAATACTTTTGAAGGCCACTTAAGAACTTGTCATACTTTTTTTAAATCAGTGATTTAATAAATATGCAGCCCTCTCATAATTCAGCATGCTTGGGGGAAAAAATTAAATAACCTAAATGTAGTGTAACCTCCCATTTTTTATTTATTAATTTTTTTTAAGATTTGTTTTTAGCCTTTTTGTGTGCCATTTATGTTGGCACATTACCAACGAGTCTATTGGCACTGACTTTTTTTTTCTTTCCGAAGTCATCCTGTCTTTATTAAGCATTATATTGAGAATCTTTTATGTGTAGCATCATATGCTTACAAAGTCAGAAATATAGGTTTGACACAGTGAGCTCACAGTGCAAGGAAGCTTAATTCTTTCAATACTGTTTACTGTTTGTTCAATATCACCAGTATGCTGTTGCTCCAGGACAGAATGAGGACTTGTTTGTTCTGGTGCCTTTCCCTGCTGTTTGTCTGGTACCCAGCGGGCAGTATAGTGACGGAACTAGAGCTAGAGAATTTGGACTGGGGTTCTGGATTACACGAACTCCTAAACAGCTTTCCAGCTGATAGTCCGTTTGTCAGAGAGATGCCTGGCAGGCCGGCCAACTGCACTCAGCGCTTCTGGCTTCCTCCGTCCTCCCCTGTGTGCTGGGATGATATAGCAGGCCCAGAGGAGTTTGAGAAGTCCCGTCTTCTCGTGCTGCAGAACAGGGCGGCACTGCAGGCCGTATCCACATCTAGTGGTCTCGAGGAAGGGGGTGCATCCTACGATCTACAGGCCAAGGAGAACATGCAGGGTGTCCGGGCTGACCATCTCACTGTGGCCCAGACGGCTGATACGATGCAGAAGGTGTTCATAGATTTGGATGAGAAGAGGAAGGAGGGTAAAGACCATTATACCTTCTCAAGGTAATTGAATAATGTATTTTTCATGGAAGATGCATTTGGCCGAGATATAAAACATTCAGCAGAATTTTACTATAAAGTTGCCTTTTTGCTATCTCTAAAAAATGACCAACCAGAACTTCTGATGGTGAACAGAAGTGCATGTAGACTTTTTGGACCCATTTGTGTTTCGGGTGCACAAAATATTTGAACTTTGGGACTAGACTTAAAACTATGGGCGCGATGTGAGAATGACCAATATTTTTGCAATGAAATGCCAATCTTTAAACTCTATTTCTGTAAAACAAGCAATTTTGGAATATTTTAAACATATTGTTTTGTTTTTATATTCATATGTTCATTATAGGATGAACTTTCTACAGATTGTTTTTTTTTTTCTTCATTTAATGCTAAATATTCATATACTCACAAATTTGTAAGTAGTCTGAGCGTAGTAAATGTTTTTTTGGGAGTGGGGCAATAAAGAGTTGCATAGTGTGATTTGATTCATGGAAATTTCCTCAATCGTGGGTACTGTAGTTTTTTCCACCAAGAATTCTGCTGTTAAACATGTTTTTAGCTGAAATAATGCAGCCTGATGATTTCATCAAAAGCATAAACCATCTTCAAAGGTTTATAAGTTATCATTAAAAATCAATTTCTTTGTTGAGAAAACTTTCTTCCAGGAATCCAAATGTTACACTCTGTCAGAGATAGTGGAAAGGCAGCATATGATTGCAAAATGTCATGACAGGTTGTTTTCTTCAAAATCAGTAAATTTGAATCAATCTTTTCTGCCTCTCTCTCTCAGTCTGAAGGAGCAAATCGACAACACGAAAGACTTCATTGCTAAAAAGGAGCACGTAGCAGCTTTTCTAGAGAAACATCTTGCCATTCTGGAGAGATCTTTGAACACTATGCAGCTTCGACTGGCCAAACTGCTTCCCCAGTAATTTCACTTGAGCAGCACAACCTACACGTGTGAAAATTAATACAATGCATGTTTTATTACATTTTATCAAACAAACAAGACTTTTATGACCATGTACTGCATGCCAACAGCACCCTGTATGTCTCTTTTGGTACGTATTTTTCTTTTGTTTTTGTTTCCACTCCATTAAGTAAATGGGATAAATAATAGGTAATGGCAGTAAAATCTATTTTTATACCCCCAGACTATAGACTGTTCCCTAAAAAAATGTAAGGTACAATTATATTATGCTTAATTTACAGATAACGCTAAATAAATAAAACCCACAAGTTCACTTCTAATGTTCCAAGTTCATGTTCTACACATCATAGATTCTGACTGCCATATTAAAAACAACATTATAGCAAACAGATAATCAGCAAAAGTATTTATTCAAATACAAAATTCAGACTGTTCAAGCATTTAAAAACTATACAGTACACTATATAAATCGTCAGCTGCAGCCCAGAGTCAAGTATGAATCAAATGCATTTTTATCCTCAGTGGTTAAAATGTTAACGCATGGCCATGAATTACACCTCTAAAATAGATTTAAACCCTGAGAAAAAATTTTAATTTGAAGGCATGAGCAAAGTCAGATTTCACATTGAATGGAATGGACTGTACATATGTGTTAAGCAGTAATAAAACCCCAATGGTGCATGACAAAACACCATATAACCTGGTTTCCAGTACTCACAGTGGTTCAGTTGTATATCTGTAGCGGCTATTTTGATATTTTAACAACTCATAGTGTAAGTGGCTGCTAAGGAAAACATGTACATTACCTCTCTAAAACAACAGAGGTGTAGAAGTACAAATCTTTGGGTGAAATGTCCTGATTTGTAAGACAATGTCCTATGATTTTATCCACTGTTTTAGCGAGGAAGTGGTCAGGACCAGTTCACAGTGGTTTCCTCCGACTTGCTATGCATCACTACAGGTTGTCATCATCTTTTTCCATTTCTTCCAGTGACTTCAGATAGTCTCTGGCCAAGATTTTCTTAGGCAGGATATCTAAAAATACAAGAGACAAAACTGTTTACTCACCAGCTGATTTAGTTTGAATAGCGTTTGTCATCATCACAGATTGCCAGGACTCACCGGTTAAAAACTGAAATGTTTCCGTCTCCTCTGCCGTGTTGGCCAGATCACTGTATGATAGTGTGTTTGTCTCTTTACCCGAACCATTTTTAAAGGAGGACAGAGCCAAGTGCTGGACAAAAAGCTCCTATGAGGAAATTATGAAAATGTCAGATTATTAAAAACATAAGTCAGTGATAAGCACCCTGTCGGAGCCTTTCCTTTGTACTCTTACAAGTGTGAAGATTTTTGTTTTCTATAAATAGAGCTATTAGAACTATGGGGAATGTGTAATTGATATCACAGATGTTTCAAGTGATTAAAACCAAAACACTTTTTCGACTAAAGTATCTAAATAATGCAGATAACCAGGCAACTGACCATTGATTAATAACACATCAAATTACCGTTGCTTTTGTTGTCAAGAAAAGAGCGTCCTGGTTAATACAGGACACATCGGGGGAGCTTTTCATGATTAATCGCACCCTCGACGTAGGCAGAGATATATTTTTACTGTTTGTAGCTTGTTCAACTTTCTCCTCCATGTTTTTTTCAGACATGTTCTGTTCTGTTAGCTGCCGCCGCGTAACGGAAGTAGATCTACAGACTTTCAAAGAGACGTTACAGGACGACTGCGCCACATGGGAATTGTAGTTTTACGGCGAATCGTCTGTAGTCCTTCCTTCAAAAGTCCTTTCATTAGTATTTCATAAAATCAGTTTGAACTCGTGATAAATAATCTGAGATTTATATATATATATA
>JAUMHE010000072.1:10802280-10838054 GCA_032359235.1 Enteromius mattozi
ATTTATATATATATATGTTTCTTTTTATTCAAATATTTTGTTGGTGAACATTATACAAAAAAATATGATGTCATGGCTCCCAGTGTCAAAATCAATATTTAAACATTTTGGCTGTATTGCAAAGAGCAAAAATTAAAATAACAAAATATTAAATTATATAATAACATTTTAATAATCAGATTATTTATTCACGAGATATTAAAATGTTGTATATATATCATATTTAATTATTTAATAAAATCGTGTTTTAAAGGAGGAATTTTAAATAATAAATATAATTTAAATTGTTAATATTTTAACATAATTAAAAGTTAGATTACTGCTGTTTTAAAGTTTATTTATTTAATTATTTATTTTAAATGCGACAAAGTCAGGCGACAAAAATGCAAACTCTCCGCGTTGTAGTTGTTAAATTGGGATAAACTACGTTTCCCAAAATTCCAGAGTTGTTTTTTTCCTTCTCGACAGTAGTTGGGCGTGTGCGCTTTACAGATAACGAATGAGCTTGGCAACGATGTTTACTACAGCCTTCAGGACTGCATTACCCACAATGCACTGCTCATCGTTGTCAAAAGTCTTGCTTTCTTGGGTCACTTATCGAACTCTGGCCGTGTCAGCCAGCTTACGTTTCTCTTATTTGACGAAATAATGCATTTGTCAGGCGCGGGCCTTGGGGAAATAGGGCACGGACAGGGGCCTGGAGCCGGACCGGCGCCTGGAAGCTGCAATCCGCGTAAGTTCAGCGAGAAAATCGCCCTGCACAACCAGCGACAGGCTGAAGACACAGCCGCTTTCCGAGAGGTTATGATGGACGTTACTTCCATCAGGGTGAGTCGAACTCAATTCAAGACACGTTGGGCTCATTTACCACAGTTGTCATATATTTAACTAGGATTATTCCGTTATAATGTGTTTTCAGCGGAAGGAAGTGCTTAAACTTTCAAATGTTATTAGTGTCTGTTTTATTGATTCCTGACAACGGGACAACTTTAGCTACAGGGACGTTCGATTTCACAAACAAAAAAACAATAAGAAAGTTGAAAAAACTATTATAAACATTTAAACAGTTATGTTTGGAAACGACTCTCTTGGTACCTATTAACCCCGTTTCCCCCAGTTAAATGTGCATGCCTTTCTAAAAAAAAAATAATAATAATTAATAACAAGAAAAAATGTGTATCTTATTCCTGGACAGATTTTGAACTGAATACCAACTATGGAACAACTTGGTCCATAAGATCCAAGAGAAAGTTCCAAACAATAAAGTAACAATTACATCAGGCAATTGTAAGGAAGAAGAAATAATAATCAGTAAATAAACGCACATTACTTTGTTCTTTTACTAGGCTTGTGTATATAATGTTACTTCAATCCCTGCAATTGCATAATGTAAATCAATCAGTTACTTATTAAAAACAGGGCTCTGTTTACACATGATCATGGCTTTTATGAGACAACAGTCTTCATAATGCATAACAATAGACCCTTGAAATATTATATGTACTAAATATGGTAGTTGTAACTGAATTATAATGTTTTATGGAGACACACAGACATCTGAATTGCTATGTAACATGATTAACGTCTCTTTAACAAATTGTTCACATTAAAATAATACAATATACGTTTTTAAGACCCTTTAAAACCAGAAGGACATAAGTGTGCTGGGACTAAATAGGACTTAGGAAGTATTTTACCATCTGTATATTGACTTGTGATTCAGCAGGTCCACATGGATTATGTCAATGCACATAAATAGCTTTGCCACTCACTCATCTAGGGTCTGTTTGACATTAGGGTTGTAGACTGAGAGATCTGTGAATCCCAGCTACAATGTCTGTTTTAAATTATGATGCAACAGGCATTTGTTTCCCTGAGGGTAAGGCAGTCTGGGAGAGTGTGAGATGAGATTTGTGTTTAACTCAGTGTTGGATGGCTGTCATTGTTACTATTATTGGGCTTCTGTTCCCTCTTCAGGTTCAGGCTGAGAGAGTTCGGCAAACCAGAGACTTGGTCCCGTACTATGGAGGATCACTGCCAAATGTAAATCAGATGTCAAGATGCTCCACAGAGACCCAGGTGTGCAGTTTTGATTGTTTTTCTGCATTATTATCCTATTTAAATAAAGGAGAATTTAGAAAATTAATTTAGGATTCTTTTTTTTTTTTCTAGTGAATTTCAATTGATTTGCTTTTCTTTTATTTACAGTACCCAAGTTATCTCACCCAGCAGCTCCTAGAGGCAGATGAAGAGTACAGAGACATCCAGCCCAGTTCTCTTGGCAGGCTGCACAGGAGACACGTATCCCCACTTTAAAAATGGCTGATAGTCTCAAAGATTCATGTTTGCAGTAATATAAAAGGAATATTGAAACTCTGCAACTCTAATCTTTTTAACTGGGTTGCTTTAGTCTTGTACTGATAACAGACACAACAGTGATTGTGTATTCTTGTATACACAAAGAACAGTTATGTTTAATAACGATAAATTCTACCATAATCAAATAATTAATGATTTGCAGGGCAGTAAAACCTACGCAAATTTTTGTAGTGAATATATATTTTTTCTTATGTCGCCATTATAATATATTTAAAAAAATATTTGTACAATAGTAAGTATTATCAAGACTGATCAAGCATTATTATGATTTTGTTTTATAAAGAAATTATTACTTTTGTTATGCAAGGACACATTAAATTGATCTGTAAAGCCATTTAGAATATTACAAAAGATAAATCCTGTTCTATTTAACTTTCTATTCATTAAAAGAATCCTAAAAAATCTCACGTGAATAAAAATATTTTTTTCTTAAAAACCAAATCCACATATCAGAAAAATTTCTAAAGGATCGCGACGCGTAAGACTGCAGAAAATTCAGCTTTTCATATGAGGAATAAAGTACATTTTAAAATATATTGAAAGAAAAACAGTTATTTGTAATAATATTTCACAATATTATGGTTCTGTGTTTAAAAAAAAAAAGCCTGTGTGAGCATTAACTGTTCTTTCTAAACATTCTTTCTAACCCTAAATGTTTGAACCTTAATAATCGTTAATAATCTAAAAGAAGACTTGCATGGTAATCATGAATGGTTGTAGAATTAATAAAAAGTTGTAGGCTGGAACCGAAATAAGCCTTAACTTCATTTCCCAGTTTGATAGTGCTCCCTATCTCTCTACACACCTCTCTCCTCCTCGAGGGCATACCTGGAGAAGGTAAGATTTTAAATAAAGTGTTCTCAAATCTATCACGATCACATCACATTAAGGTGGTAAACAATCATGTAATTTTTACAATGAAGTCTGCAACAGATGTAACTCCCTGAGCTTTTGTTTGTGCCAGTACTTCAGTGAAGTGTTATTTGTGTCTAAGCAGGAACTGGTCCAGCTGTTCTGCCACTGAGAAGAGCCAGATGGTCCGTCTTCCTCTGACAGCTCTTAATAGGTAAACAGAGCCCTTGAGGGTTCAGACTGCTCTTGTGCATATACATTAATTGTATTTCCATTGAACCCATTGGTCTTCCTAATTGGGGATGAACATCTTGATTCCCACTTCACCCTGTTTTCACTCACTAATTTCTTATGCTGTTCATCCTCACAGAACCAACTCTGACTCAGCCCTCCACACCAGCGTGAGAAACACCCAGCTCTATGGCCACCCAAAATCTGTTCAGACCCTGAGCCATCAATCCAGACACCATGGTGAGTTTAGCTCTTGCAATGTTGCTTTTAATTGAATAGGAATTAATTACATGGTGGTATTTTGTATATGGTAGTACGCACTTATTTTAAATAACACTGATTCTTTAAGGGTTTGCACATCCTGCACCACTGATTGAAGAAAATATTCAAGAGGAGACACAATCTCCCAAACTAAAGAAGGTATGCCTTCTGCCTCATTCATATCACACTGATGTATTGTTGTTAAACACTTTGAAAATGCAAGGCTCATATCTTCTTTTGTAGTTATCCTCAATGGGGCCATCAGTATGTGAAACACCTGTTGTTCAGTAAGTTTCTTTTTAATCCTAATCATTAAGATATTTCAGTTTTTCTTTTTAAACAGTGTTTGTTTGCTCTCTCTCCAGCAGCTTCTTATTGCCCGGTCAGCAGGTATCGTCCCTCCCCGTCCCGTCAGCTCTCAGTACCAGCGGCTCTCTTCCAGACCTCTCCAGCCTCCACCTGCCTTCTCCTCTTCCTGTAGGCCAGGATTCTGAGGCCCACAGCGGTGCGGAGCAATTGAGCAACACTTCCATGCACACCGACATTATGGCTGACTTTAACCTACCAGGTATGTTTGGGAATCTGGCAATGTTTGAATTACATTAATGCAGAGGGGTTTCACTTTTTGATGCCTAGGACCCCCAAATATTTCCAATGGACTTTCCATCCTAAAATACAAAAGCAGCTGTGTATTTTCATGTATAAAGTTTCATTTGTACTGTAAATAAGCTTCTTTGTACGAACGCCAACAAATGTAAATATTCATAAAAAAAAAATTGCTTTGTATTAATAAGCTTGTTGCAAATAATAAAATAACATTGTAGTTTAAAATGAAGAGTTTTAAAATAATATAATGCGTAAATACATTATTATTATTATAATTATTATTATTCCTTTGAAAATTTGAATATTAAATTTCACAGTCAATAAAAAAAAAAGTAAATCTTTTTTTTTTTTTTTTTTTTTAAACTGTTAACCATCTTGCAGTCCATGGATCATTTTTGTAAATTGAAATTATGTTGAAATAAAATACATAAAAATATGATTATTACATGAAAAACTGTAATGAAATAAAAAATGTTGCCTTGTCAACTAACTGAAATAAATGTTTAAGTATCACAAATACTATAATTAAAACAGAAATTTTTTTTTATGTAAATAGAAATGTTGAAAAAAACCATGCCAAATCCACATAACAAAATTACTAAAACAAATTTAGAATATAAATATTTGATTCAAAATAGCAGATAACATCTAAATAAATAAATATTTTAAAATTACTGGACTATAAAAGTTATGAATCTACACAGACAACAACAATAAAACACCAGGTTGAAAACCCTTGCATTAATGCAAAGTGCTTACAGATCAGTAAATGACCGATATATGAACCGATAAATCAGCCAATATTTGTGTATATTTTGAGTAAATATTGTGTAAATGTAGTGTTTCATTTAAATGCATTCATTGTATTATCCAATCTCTGAGACCACATTGCAAATCTGCAATTCAAAATCTAATTTAAACTTAAAATTAACTTGGTTTAACATTCTGAAAGACAAAAAATACATTATAATGCAAATAAATTAAAAATACTGAAGTTTCCACACAATTTTGTCATTTAGGTCTGTCCTCATCTCTTCAGGCATCTTTAAGTAATCCTTTGCTCCAGTCTTCACTCAGCAATCCCAACATCCAGAGCTGTCTGAGCAGCCACTCCCTGCCCAGCTCTCTCAGCTCCACATCTTTGCGTCTGTCACTTAGCAACTCTTCCCTGCAGTCATCACTCAGCAACCAGTCCCTGCAGTCCTCCCTCAGTAGCTCTTCACTGAGTAACCAGTCCGTCCAATCATCCGCCAGCCGCTGCAGCCACAGCAGTGGGATCGGCGGCTCTCGCTCCTGCTCCTCTTCTTCTCTCTCTGGTTCTCCACGTGTAACAGGCCACACTCTTGCCACCACATCACGCAAGAGAGCCCAGCTCAGCCCGCTCATTGTGCCCAGCGGTGGAGAGTCCCGCTGGCAGCATCCAAAGCAGTTCTCACCCACACTCTCTCCAACCATGTCTTCTGTACCCCAGGCAAGATATGAGCATTGTTGATTAATAGGCCATAAAAAAGTTTTAGTACTTAAAAGTATAGTAATTTACTGTATATAATGAGTCATGACACAAAAACACAAGGCAGAAATAATATAAATAAATAAATATGTATATATATATCAGAAGTAATATAAAAAATATCAATAATTTATATAAATATATTTAAATGAGCGTTTTTATTTTCAGTTTTTCATTTAAGATTTTGTTTTTCTACTTATCGCTCTAAATGTATTATTTATTTTCTTATTCTTAAATGCACTTTTTAAATTAAGGCCATAAAAGTTATATATATTATATGTGTGTGTGTGTGTGTGTGTGTGTCATTATTTTTTGTTTCAATTTTTTTTTTACTCAACTTAGTACTCATTTTATTTATTCATTTTTTTTAACCAAGGCAACAGTTATCTTATTTATTTTATTGTTCATCTTATATTTTATTTATTTTTTTTCTTTTATTTTATATCTTTATTTAAATTACTAAATGTGATTTGCATATTTAAGTTTTACTTACTAACTGCCTTAAACACTGCAGTTCATCAAAAGGATTTTTAAAATTGACATGAAAAGGTGCTTTTCATTCACTTCAAATTTCACTCAAAAATGCAGATACCCTGAATCAACTTTCTGAAAGACCAAAGAAACCTTAAACTCTTTCTGGTCCTATTTTTTATTTTATTACTTGTTTAGTATTACACAGTTTCTAATGTGCATTGAATATTTCACACAGGGTGCTCTCCTCAACCACAACAAAGTTCTGAAGGAGACGAAGCCACCAGCGTATCCCTGCACTCAACACCTCAGATCCGCTCCTCCGATGTCCCATCAGCCAATGCGTCAGTATTACCAGGCAGAGGTACAGCATCAGTCAATCCCAGAGATGGAACAGTGGAGTCAAGATGAACCCCAGTCACAACATCAACAAACACACAGTCAGACACAACACCACCACACTCACAAACACAGTCGGCCCCTGCAGCATCATTCACAACCACACGCTAAATATCATCAACAGTTACTGTATCATTCCCAGACTCACCAACCACACATCTCACTACAAGCACTTTCCCAGCAGCAGCAGCAACAACAGCAGCATCAAATGTACACACAATTCCAGCCTCATCAGATACCTGAGGAGCAGTACCAGTGTCCGGGCCAGTGGCGCATGCCATGCCAAGAGGGGCAGTACCAAAAACAACAGCTACATCAACCTGTAGCGTTCCCTTCTCCAGATCAGGAGAAAAACTGGAATCATGTAACAGGCCCACATGGCTTGCAGCATGCACAAATAAAACGCAGACACTGTATGCAGATGCCAGAAGAACCAAAACTACTATCTAAGGTCGCTATCCAGGAGACTCAAGGAAAGGGATCCAAGGTCCCTCATTATAATGAAAGTGAAGTAACTGAAGCAAACCCAGGTTTACAGGATAAAGGTTTCGAACTGAACAAGGTGAGCCCTGTTTGCACATATGTAAGCCAGACTTAATGATTATAATTATGATAATAAATACCTTTTTTGTTACAGGAGTCATATGTTGGCTTACATCTTACCCCTAGTCAGGAAAAGGCCCTTTCCCAGCAGGTACGTTGTTTGCTTAACGAATCATCAATTTAGATTGTCTTGGCCATTTGGTCTGATGCTGTGCAGAGATTATTTATTAAGTAATTTATGACTGACTTAAAGGTGTTTATTCTCTGTGCAGCTTGGGGTGCTTCAAAAGGAGCCTCTAGGTGGCAGTAGAGTGTCAGATCTTAACTGTGAAGCTGCAGAAAGCAAGGAACTGCTAACACAGAATCAAAGCTACAGTGCTGGAGAGACACAAAATATGTTCAACGTCAACTTATCTGGTAAGATATATAAGAGCATCCAGTTTAGCAATGTAAAAACATGAAAAGGTTACATGCATACATGGATACATAAACACACACACACACATACATATATATATATATATATATATATATATATATATATTAGTGCTGTCAACTGATTAATTGCGATTAATCACATCCAAAATAAAAGCTTTTGTTTACATAATATATATGTGTGTACTGTTTATTTATTATGTGTGTGTATATATAAATACACACACATGCATGTATATATAAAAAGTGTTATGTTTATGTATTAAACTACACTATATGTGACATAAATTATATAAATATATACATGAAACACAGAAATGTTTTCTAAATATGTGATGTATGTGTATGTATTTATATAAATATACACAATGCACACATTATTGTTTGACAGCACTAATATATATATATATATGTATGTATATATATTATTTTTTTTCTAAATATGTATATATTGTTGGCGTATTACATTTCTAAAACATTTTTACTATTGCACAACATGACATACAGAAGAATATCAAAATGTAATATAGCATACTTTTGTAGCTCATGTTCTGTGGTAGTAAAAATACTGAGAAAAACATGCAATTTTGTGCAGTTGCTCACATTTATATGGCCAAAAAGTGACATTTTAATAACTTGCAATGTAAATCAGTTAGATTTTTATAACAGTATAGCAGACTAATGACATAAAATGCATATAAATATCACTTGACACTCTATATATCCCATTAATGTCTTCATAAAATGATATTTAAAGGCTTAGAAATAAATATAACAAACATTCCTCACATGCATTGTATTTGTATTTGATACTTAAATTTGAATGATTTTTGATGTGTGGATAATCAAATAAAGCTGGGTTGCTTACTATTACCGACGATAACATAGTAATTATAACAACAGTTATTCTTACATTTACTTTATAAAAATCCGTAAAGATTTCACAAAAAAAGGACACATGTACCATGGTTTTCAGAATTATACTAAAAGGACATTTACTTGCTAAAAAAAAGTATAAACTATCAATAAACTGCCAAGAACGCATGGAGTAGATTGTGTCAAACATGTTTGTGTATTAAATATGATAAATTCGGCTATATAAATTTGTAGTGTGTTTAGCCTGTAGGTCTTATCATTCTAATCATTCTCCTATCATTCACTTGAATTTCTTACCATGTTTCTCCACCTTTTCAGACCCTTCATCCTGGCTGGACCAGGACATATCAAGTCTGCCCGATTCTGTTTTGGAGTTTGATCTAGAAACGTTCGGTCTGGACAGTAACTTAGGTTGGCCATGAATGCATCATAAGTCAACCAAAATATATGTGTGTTCTTATGACACATTCATTTGGACAAGTACACTTTTAAGACTTGCCAGTGGAATTAAAATATAGTTTTAGAGTCAAATAAAAGGTAAACTATTAATTGGCTAAAAGGTTCTTTAAGGCAACAAACAGGTAATTATGTTTTAATAAATAGTTTTGCACACAGAGGTCCTAAATAGCAGGTCTATGTGCCTTAATATGCATTTTTGGTTATATTTTATTATAAATAGAATAAATAGATTGTTTACGTACAGATACATGAGGTGAAGTCATGTATGAGTTTTTCAGGAAATGTGTATTTTCACATCATCATAGCATAGAATAACTGGTATAATATGAAAATGTAAGAAATATGGCTAGTTTTGAGCCTAAATTACCTTCTTTAATTCATCAAAATGTCTTGATGGTAAAGCATAGTAAATCTTTTTAACATTTTACTCTTTACTTCTATTTAGATCAAAACTAATTATGTATAATAAGTTATGTATAGGCTTATAGATTTCATATCCATTTGTTTGCATGTTATAGTATTTTGTTATAGTGTGAGTGGGGTCATTTTTGTGACTTCTTGTAACTGACTGTTGACACCTGCCTTTGAGTTTCCACCTTATCATTCTGATGCAGTTTCATCATAGTTATTCATAATGCAGTTTAATCATATTTTCATTTATCAATTTTTCTTTATCACTCTCTGATAGAGGTCATTTTGTTTTTCAGTATTTGTCTTCAATGTGAAATCAAAACTATTTTCACAGTATGAATATTGGAATACATTTACATTTCTGACAGAACTAATAAAACACCATCTGTAAATTCCACAAGTATTGCAATTAAAAAGTGGACTTATACCTCGAAGCGTACTTTTTCTAATATTGTAACTATAAGGTTTAGGACTGATTTAGCAGTTTACACCAGGCCCAGCCTCAAAGTAAAGCCACATTGGTTGCACTTTTATTTTACAGTATGTGAACTTGCATGTACTTAAAGTATATCTATCAAAGAAAGTACCAGTTTTTAAAAAAAAAAGGTAATGTTATGTTCAGGGTCAGTACCTAGTTATTATTACCTAGTTATTGTAATTTCATAGTAAGTACATAGTATGTACATGAGTAACAGGAGTGTTAAAATAAAGAGCTACCACCATATTTATTATGTCTTTGTATATAATTGTGCCTATTTTATAATTAGTAATAAAGTAATAATTTAGAAAATCAACAATCTCTCTGGAACAAACTAAGGCTAAGTGATTATACCGAAAGACACAATGGCAATAGTACATACAGAGTCCTTGGAACATCCATACCAGTTACACACTATATTCAAGGAATGTGAGGATGAGAATTGTGCTTTTGGTATGTGAATAAAATGCCCCCAAATCCTGTTATTTTTTTTAGCATTGTTTTATTAAGGCGCACTCTTCACCACTGGATATTATATGTGTAGAACTGGATGCTTGAGTTTTTATGATTGCGCTGTGTGTAAGTGCCTGTTCTTGCAGTCTTTCAAAACATCCCAACAAATGATAACTAAGATAAGGTAAGGTAAGATTTGCCATTTTACTATACTATGCCTAATTTATCTTGCTGATTTGAAACTCCCAGTGTCTATTTCCCTCTCTTTTCTTTCCCTTCATACCATCTCCACAAACCTCTTATGATTATCTCACACCTCTCTGTCTCATCTTTCCATTATCCTATGATTCCCCAGTCATTTAAGGGACATATATAATATACATATACACACACACAAAGTAGATTAAAATTAATTTATCCCCAAAAAATGATCGCATTTTAAGTTATTCTAACAGGTGTAGAAAAGCGTTTTTTTAAGGAACACTCCACTATTTTTGAAAATAGGCAAATTTTCATAGGCTCATTGCACCTGCTGCACCCATGGTATGAGAATATAGTGCCTAGCCATATTGGCCTAGAAAATCACAACTTTTCATTTTCCATCTGTCTTATGTAACTACAGAGTCGAGTTTAAAAAATATTGAAACTTTTTAGTCATTTTGTTTTAGCAAGATGCTAACAGTCTAATCAGATTCAATGATCTATGCTAAGCTGCAGCTAAAAGTGCTCTCACTTAAAGGGGTCGTTGGATACCCATTTTCCACAAGTGGATTGTTATCATTGTAGGATGGATGTGTACACACACTTCCAACACACATATTTATGTTCAAACAACTTGTAAAGTGAATTTCACATCCGATGACCCCTTGAAAAGAAATTTAAAGTAGAACTCCGATCAAAATTTGAGAACATGGACACCTCCAAATTATTGGTGTTAATCTGGCAACTGGTGCTAATTTCATTAATTATATGACAAAGCCTTTTTAACTGGCAGCATTAGATTGCAAGATGGCGGGCCGCTCTAAGGTGACTGAAACCCTGTCTTGGCATGTATAACACGCTCAGCAGTGAACAAGCCTCTCATCAGCAGAAGGAATCAAAAGGCTAAGCTCACCTTTGCTGAGGAGCATGTTGTGTGGAGAGAGAAGAATTAGTGATGAGAGCAAGTTTAATTCATTCGGGTCTGATGGGATGTTGTCTGCAACAGGAGTCGGGCCTCTTATACAGCTACATGGCAGGGTGAATGCAAATGTTTATCAGAACCTCCTTCAGCAACGTGCAGTTCCTCTCCAATCAGCCAGACGTTTTCATGCAGGACAATGCCCCCGTCACACTGCAAAAAAAGTAATGCAGTTCCTTGAAGATAAGAACATTTTAAATATTGAAATAGCCGAGCCAAAGTCCAGATCTAAACCTGACTGAAAATCTCTGGAATGTGACAAATTTATGGCTAAGAATATGATACAGTTACCAAACTATGGAAACTAATGTCTATGATATATGGTATTTATGGTATTTATAGATAGTTCTCTAATTTTGATCTCCTCTACGTAACATGTTCAGGACTGCACTGTTAATAAGTCTATGAAAATCTGTATATGACTTCTGATTCTTTTCCTCTCTGACTCTCTCTTCCTCTCCTGTGCATAATAGAGTTAACAGCAAATAAAAGGCATGGAGAGAGCAGTGAATGAGTTCCTAAGTGTTAGGGTGGATTATCCCTGTGCCTGTATCCATGGTTAACTGGGCAGCCATAGAGCACCTAATGGGATAAGGAGCGAGCGGAACGGTAGGTGAGGCCCGTCTGATTCCTTTTCTCTGCGACACTCGCTGATCTCTTCCTCTGGCCTGAGGACACAAAACGGATATAATGTGGTTTACAGAAACTATTTTGCTGCTCTTTTTCACAATCCTTATATAGACTTTGTGGCTTTTATCCCACCATGCTGATGAATAATGTTTTTAGAGTCATTGGTGTCTTGAATATAATTAGATTACATAATTAGATTTGCTGAGCATTACAGTGTTACGATGCAAGACACTTTGCTATTTTGGTTATGCCATTTCATTAAAAATGCCTTTTCATATCAGCATATTTCTTCCTATTATATTGTGTAAGAAAACATTAAGCCAAAAAGTTTGAATATGGGTTTCAAAATTGAGTTCAAATCTGGAAATAAATTGAAAATTTTAAGAACTTTATACATTATAAATATAATGTCATAAATGTCAATAAATTACAAAAATGCAAATGGTGCTTTTATTTTTTCTTTTTGGGGGGGATTTGCAAAATGCAAATTACAAAAGACATTAGGCTATAAAAATGCTAAACTAGTGGTCTCACATATTTGGACCCGTACTGTATTTTCAGTATTATTGAATTGCTTAATTAACAGCATGACCCCAATGTCACATATAAATCTTTCACATGCATAATACAGATTTTCTGATTTACATTTTAGTGAATAATTTCATTGCCTCTATATAAAAAGTTTGTTATGTCACTGAATAAATGTATTCTTTCATCGTGAGGCTGAACAGTCCTATAATTGGTGTTTCTCTGCCTGTTCAAATGTTTCTCTAAATACTTCCTTTCAATTAGTAGTCTATAATGGGAGGGGATGGGCCCCTGGGCAGAACACTCACTTTATTTAGCATGCAGATCCATTCATATACTGCTTCATATGCAAATCGCTGCTAATTGAGTCAGTTTGTTGGGTGTTTTCCTGGGTTTAATGGTGCTTTAGATCTGACCACACAGGGTGAGACTGGTTAAACTTAAAATGCAATGCAAATAAGGTGGTTTTTGTTGAGGTTAGGCTACTTTGCAGTATCTCAACAAATGCTGACCACAAAGTTCCTGTTGTTCTGTTTACTACAACAAACGAAACCTGTGCCAAATTTTATTGTTATCCAAACGAACAAAAACTAGTATTATAACTTTTTTATGAGCTTAATATTTAAATTCGGAAAATTTGATTAATGACATCCGTTTGGTTACGATGTTTCTGAGTGTAACCCCTTGTGGTGAAGTAATAAAGAGGCGGTTTTGCGTAAATATATTGTTAGCTATAATAACGCACCTACCCAAAGACAGCGGTTAGTTGAACGATTGGTTCATCACAGAGCCACCTGTCACTGACGGCGAGAGCGCGCGCGTCAACGTCAAGCGGCGACAACAATATCATGAATAATGAATGATCGCTGCACGCGCTCGCCGCTGTGCTGGAGGCTGGAGCCGCTCGCGAGGTATTCTCAAAGTGGCCGTGGACGTGACCAGCAGCTCGCAGCTGGAGCGCCGTTAATGTGTAGTGAAACGATGTTACTCTAAGTTTACTTCGTTTTATTTTTATTTGTAGGCTATTCGAATAGAAAGACATTTGCACTCGAAAAAATAGCATTTTTTCCTTTTCACTTTTTAAACTCTTTTTAACCCCAAAGAAGTAGCCTATCTGTTTTACACAGAAAAATGAAGCCACGGATTTTACTGACCTTCCTGACGTTTATTGGTTCATGTGAGTATAAACGTTTTTTTGTTTTTTTTTGGTACATCGTAAAGATAGCCCTATTTTGTCATTTTATTTACCCATTAGCTATTTGTGTGCACTTTGCTTATATATTTTTATAGAAGCATAACTTGACCAGAAAGATTTGAAGATCATATTTTGAGATGTTCTGCATCAAATAACTGTTTGTAATTGGAATTAAGACTATACTTCAAACTGTCTGATTTATTTCTATTTATTATGTCCTCAGTATAGTGCATCGAATTAAGAAAGTGTGACCTTAAAACTAATTCAAATATTACAATATTAATATTGCTTAATATTTTACTGCTTTGTTTTTAACTAGCCTGTATCAAATACTTTTATTGAAGAGTTTTTTGTTTTTTTTTTACCTTGATGCAAGACAAGCTATTAATGCATAAGGATGTTGCATCTTGGTGAAAAGTTAATTGAAATAGTAATTTCATCTGTTATATTGAGATTTTCTAGTCTTTGCTAATTGCTGATTTAAGTATTTGGGTTTTAAGTCTAAAAAAACCCAAAACATTAAATTAAGCAGAAATGATTAAAAGTTAAATGCATGCTATAACAAGACTGTGCTATAATGTTAAAATATTTTTTATAGAGTGTTGATATAGACTTACAAAAAACACAGAAATGCGAAATCAGTTGCTTTTTTTTTTTTGACAGTTGATTTGTCTGATTTGCTTATCATATTACTTTATTCTTGAGGCTACTGAAATGTTTAAGAACATTTTAAAAATATCCAAAGCAATATAAGCTATTAGAGTAGAGCAATCATATGTCGTAGAAACTTCTTTTTTCTTCTCTGTAACATCAAACATTTCTGTTCTGCTTGTATATATATTTTTTATAAAGAGATTAAATGACTGGATTGGGATCAAAACAGTTTTTTTTTTTCAAACCAGATGTTATGGCCATGAGTTTGGATCATACGTGATCTTTAGACTAAATCTCCCATGGAATAATAAATAAACATAGTCGGAAAGTTGAACAGAAGGAGATGGTGAATCTCAGGGAGGAGGGTGGGAACAGATGACCTTATAGACAGAGGGGCTGCGGTGACCTTGGGCAGTATTAACCTTTGGGGTCCCCCTTCTGGACAGCGGAGCGGTCCAATGCGGGTGGAGCAAAAAGAGAGCCGGGGAGACAAAAGTGGCCACCTTTCCCCACCCCCTTTGACCTCACCCCAACACCCTGATCTCCATAACACTGCTCCAGCCTTATTGGGTAAAACAGGGGTAAATTTAAAATCGTCTTAAAGCGGTTGGAGGTTTATGAGTGTGCAGGCCTGAATATGTTTATGCTGGAGTAATCCCTCCGCAGACTCCTCATCTGTGGAAAGATCTTACTCCAGAAGGCATATCTGACAAGACACCATCTAGCTAATCTACATACAGGGCACAAGCTGCAGTGGGTGGCCAATGTCTCAATCTCTGCATGGATTTCCTTCCTGTTGAGAAACTTGGCAAATTTGACCAAAAGCATATAGATCATGTGGCCAGCTTTATGCTCCAGTAAATGTCACCACAAAAAGTTGTGAACAATCATGTTTGCTTGATGCTATCAGGCTATAGCCACTTTCATTGCTCTAATTGAAGCAATAGCCATTTTCCTCACTGTAATGAAGCTGCCGTAATAACCTGTAATATAATGTATAGGCTAGTCAGCCACAAAATTGGTTTGTTTATAGACCCCTTAACATTTATAGTTTCACTGGTTCTGTTAAAGAAAGCCATCAGGGTTCATGAAGCCAAAGAGGAACTAACAGTGGCATTAAAACTTACATGTTGCAGCAGAGGGACATTTTAACCCTTGGTTGCTCCATTAATGAGATTGGTTTAATGGAGGCCCTGGACCCCCTTCTGGTCCTTATCCCAATAATTAAAGACCTGAGGCCATAGTGATGGGGTGTGCGCCCCCTTGCAATTGGAGCATATTGCTTATTGATTTTACCCAAAGGTTTTATGTCTGGCAAAGACTTTTTCATAAAAAGCTGTTGACCTACAGACATGATCTAATTAATAGAAACGCATATATTTTGCTAAGCACTATTATATGACTGAAAATAGCATCTTAAAACATCCTTTGAAAAAAAAAAAGTTTGAGTCAGATACAGATATTTTTATGAAAGGTGGAGGCTAGATCAAGAGAAGAGCACAAAAGAGCTAATTGTTGGGTGGTAATTGGTTAATGAGGAGGGTGAAGTGAAACTGCAGGGGGTTGTTTCCTCTCTTAAGTGGAAATGCAAGTGTGTTTGCATGATTTTGAACTTGGCATATGCCACCTAATGACAATCAGTGTTTAAACAAAAGACAACTTTGCCTCAAATGACCAACACAAAGGAGTGTTTGTGCAGGCGGCTTGTGGCTGTTGTAGTCAGGAAGAATTTAACTCCCATTATGGAGTCAAAAGAAGCCCACCCGGAGCAGCATGATCCCCCTTTCCACCCAGTATCTTTACAATTCCTCCCCCAAGTTTGTATTCAGCTATTGTTTACGTTAGATCTCCTGCTGATGCCGTGGATATAATGGGAGAAAAAGAGAGCGAGAGGAATTTGTGAATGTTCGTGTACATTTAGAATTTCTTTCAAAGGCTTATATCACTTTTTCAAAGTGGCAGGCCAGTTTCAGTAATGCTAAAATCTTCTCTGGACAATGGAGAGACCCATATAGAAATTATAATGAGCATGAAAATTAGAATATCTGGCCTGAAGTTACAATTCCAAAGTTTTTCTCAGAACTCTTTTTCTTCTCCTCAGATAAGCTATAAAACATTGCAGATCTATATGTTCACTTCCATTCATAAGGCTTTTCAAAAGATCAAAAGGCTTTTTATTCAAAAGTATTTTTATTCATCAAAGAAAATATGGTTTGACTGCAGCTTTAGCTTTGCCATCAAATGGACTAAATTACATTTTAAAATACGGTAAAAAAAAAAAACAGTTCTAAACTGTAATAATATTTCACAATGTCCTCTAATGCAGCCTTTCAGACTTTATATATACATGTGTTGAAAGTAAGGTGATGGTGGGGGTTGTTGTAAATCTTTGCCACATTGACCCTTTAGAGATTCTGGTTAGAGATGAAGGTCATTAGAAAGATGTCTGGCTTCCAACAATAGTTTGTGAAGTTCAGGTCCAGCATTAGACTGGGGACAATGGACCAGCCTGGGGGCTGGAACTGTGTGTGTGACTGGACACAGGCTGTCTGCCTTAAGCCCAATGTTGTTCATCCACCCTTCACCGACTCTCTCATGACCCTTTAGGGACTGAGGTCACAGCTCAAGGGGTGGGGATGGGTGGGGGTCTCCTGCTGCTCAGAACACCATCTACAAACCCCCAAAAACCAATTTCTATCCACCTCTCATCTGAATGATCAGAATTATCCCCAGACTTGAGCTCTGAGCTTGAGTTTCGGGTCTCATGCAGGTTAGATTGGGTTATTAGCATACACTTATAATCCAACATGCTCTGTTACAACTTTAAATTGCATAAATGCAACTTAAAATGTCAAATAATAAGCAGCTGGATGCAGAGGGCAGAAAACCTCTATCTTAGAAAATAGAATATTAATTAATGTTTAATTGTTCTCTAAGATGGTTAGTGTTAAATATCCAGTCCATTTGTATCCCTCCTGCCACATTCCAGTATTGGATGTTGGATATATCAAGCGAGAACTAATTACTAACTATTATATTTGTACATTCATATCTTTATTGCTTAGGCCCATGTGTTATTCTCTGTGTTTCTGAATCCAGCTTGTGTGACATAACCCCCCTTTCCTTTGGGACCTCTGAATTTCATTAACACTTCGGGTGAAGTAAGCAAGGGAAGGGTCAGATGTAAGCTAGCCCTCATAAAAATGAAAAAGGAAGAGACAGACTCGTCCCATCTATATCTGCTCAGTGTTTGACCTAACAGGGAGCAAAAGGTGCATCCCAGATATTCCCTTCAGTGGAAGTGTAGTTTATAGTGCTATATATTTATAGACTATTTGATATGGTTGAAAGTATATGAATCCAAGACACATGGGGAATTTCAGATATTGCAGCAGTAGTTTTCTATATGCACTTTAAATTAGCGTGAAACAGATATTTCCGGACTATACCAATTATTCATCACATGATTATAATGTACAGTATGTATATTTATTTTGAGATTTGATAAAGATAATTTTACCACCGTCATCAAACTATTAGTGTTTTTAAACATAAAATTTAATTGAGCACTAGAGGATGTTAAAGGTTACCTAAATGTGAAAATGCCTGATTGACACAACAATATCTATATATTTAAAGGTATTGCTATATTGCTTTTTCAAATATTGCTGATAACCAATATAGTACAGATGTATTTTGCATCCCTACAAGTAACATATCATTCTCTGTTACAGCTCTAAATTGCATATATGCAACTTAAAATGTCAAATAATAAGCAGCTGGATGCAGAGGGCAGAATTCTCTTTAAATGGAAAGTTTACCCAAAAAATCAATTACTCACCCTTAAGTACAAACCTGTGAAAGTGTTTTACTTGTGCTGAACAAAAAGGATGAAATTTTGAATAATGTTAGTAACCAAACAGCTGCTGGAAGCCATTGACTTCTATAGTATTTTTTCCACACTATGCAGTCAGTGGCTACAAACAAGTTAGGTTACCAACATTCTTCAAAATATCTTCTGTTTGATTTTCTTCTGCACACAAATCAAGATATTTCAAAGAATGTTTCAACATAATGGCAATTGGTATGGCCCTAAACAACACTGAGCCATTTCATTCTATGGATGAAAACAAATGGAAACATTTGTAATAGATAAAAAGGATGACACAGTGTTATTTTTTGTGGTAAAATATCCCTTTTAGACTCTTATTTACTTATGACTTTTATGATACAGCTGTCACTATCAAGTGCAGGTGGTGTTTGAAGACCCCAGTAGTCAAAAATAATTAGATTTAAGCAAGCAGTGGAACAGAAGTGCATACTGAATGTGGGGTCAGTTATATCTACCTAACAGATGCTAAAGGTACTTCACATCTCATCTAGTGCAAGTTCAAGAGCAGACTTGTGCTCCTTATCATAACAGCTGCCGGAGACACCGGCCATCTCCAGAGGTCACATTTAGGGTGGCTATAGGTCTGGAGTTCTCTATATGAAAAGCACAGAAGATGTATGAAATGGCCATGTAGCAAGTTGACAATGAGAGAGGACCGGGGTGAACCAGTGGCATGGGAAAGTCACCCTGGAATCAGATTGAAAGGAAAATGGGGGTTTGGAATGGTGGGGGTTTGTATAAGTGGGGGGCAGATGGTCCAGACTGAGAGGGGTGCAGAAGGCTCCTGGTGGTTGCTGGGAGTTGTTTTTGGGTAAAGGGTGTCGTCACAGGGCTATTGTCATCAAGGGTGCATTTACTCAAAAGAGATTCCTCTAACTTGACCCCATAACTCACCCTAATTCTCCATCCCTTCTACTCTGGCTTTGTCACAGCCCTCTATGGTTCACTGGCTGCATTGCGTTTGTCTCTATTGTGATGACCAGGTTTGGTTTGGTGATACTGAGTAAATAGGCAGATATGCTTAGATGGGAACGCTCACAATGACATCAGTAATGACACGCAAATGCGGTTTTGGATATGGAAAGTTTCATTTTCAAAGGCGTTTTCTTTTTGAGTTGAGAAAACAGACATGCTACAAACACAAAAACACAAAATCCATGAAAGTTGCGAATGAGACCAAAAAGGACTTTAACCATATTAAAAGAAATATGTTTTAAGAAAAGTATCTAAAAATGATTATTTAGAAGATTTTATGCCACATTTACATAAATAGTGCTTTATACAAAATAGTTTCAAATCAACTTTACAGTAATAAACAAGAAAATAACAGTATTAGTGTTGCAAAGTTCTCCGGTTATGAAATGAATACAGTTTCAGCTGTAAAGCAGTATTCATTTTAATTTAACTCAATGTTGAATATATTTGAATATTGAATAGAGTTCAATAACAGTGAATGTTGCAAAGTGTTGAAGTGGCAGAGTCATTAATTATGAAACAAATTAAATTGAGCTATAAAGCAGCTCTACGGAAGAAAATTGTCATAATCCAGTTTGTTTCGTTCTCCTTTGATAGCATCAGAGCAGTCAAATGAATAATATAATGGAATATTAAGTGTCTGTTAACTTAACTTAATCACTTTTCTTTTTATATATCATCAGTGTTTCAAATGCTTAGCTTTTATTATAATCTAGTTCGTAGGGTTTGGTGCAGTTGTGTTCTGACCCATTTCTCTCTCACTACCAGGTTTGTGTAATGGATCTGAGCTGGCTTTCCTTACTGAGCCCAGTGATGTTATCGCGGTACGGGACAGGCCGTTGATGCTGGACTGCAGGGTGGAAGGCGAGGGTCCCATCACGGTGACATGGCACAAGAACGGAGCTCCGCTGCTTTCAGGTGTAGGCAGTCGGGCAAAGATCCTATCCAATGGCACGCTCCTGATCCGCAGCTTCCAGAAGAGACGGGATGGAGATGCTACCGATGCTGGAGAGTATTACTGCGCTGCACAGAACCACTACGGCATGCTGGTCAGCCGCAAGGCCCGTGTGCAACTCGCATGTGAGTTACTGAAAAGAAAGCATTTCAAACTCTGGTATCAGAAAGCATTTAAAATATGGGCATCGGGTGACAGTTATATGAAATGATTACCCAATTGTTTATGTGGGAAATACAATTATATAGTAAAGGTACCAATGTGAATTTACTATCTGTTACTCTGTCCTTTCCCATCTTCCTCTGGTTTTCCCTTCGGTCTAATAAAAGCAGTAGGGTGGGTGATAATCCTGTAGAATTGTAGTTGTCACTACATGCTTCCCCAGAAGGTACTGTTACCATGGCAATGAACTCTCATTGGGAGCACTTTCTTCTAACACCCCTACTTATTGATTATATGAATGACCAGGCTATTTAGAGCACAATTCTCTTGGCACCTCACCCTACATCCCCAATAAAAATCACCATTTTAGATGCCAATGTCAAGTTATCACAGTAAATTCACATATGAGATATGCAAACAGTTGTTAATAAAAAGAAATCTATTTAATATTTTTTCAAAGAAGCCTCCTTGAATTGAAAATGCTTATGCTTGACCAAGCTGCATATGTTTGATACAGTAAAAAAATAATACTGTGACATTCTATTACAATTTATAATAACTTTTTCTGTTTTAATAGCTTTTAAAATGTACTTTACACTTGTGATGGGAAAGCTGAAAAACAGCAGCCATTACTCTAGTCTTCAGTGTCACTTGATCCTTTAGAAATTATTATTATTACATTTAGTTTATAAATAATTCTCAATTGTCTTCCACAGCTCTGCCAAAATTCCACACTCACCCAGAGTCCATGTCAGTAGATGAGGGAGGTGTTACACGTTTCCAGTGTCAGGTCAGTGGTATTCCTGAGGCCAACATTACTTGGGAGAAGGACCGTGTTGTGCTTGGAACATCCGATGACAGGTAACACACAGTTCTTACTGTCTATTTTATTCTTCCCCACAGGATTGTTCATTCATGTTACTCTTTCTCCACAGGTACACACTTCTCCCAATGGGTATTCTGCAGATTACAGGAGTTAAGAAATCAGACGCTGGTGTCTATCGCTGTGTTGCCACTAATATCGCCAACACCCGCTACAGCCATGAGGCCTATCTGAACGTAACCGGTCAGTAGTCACCTTTAATCTGACAAACACCCCAGACTGCATGTACATAACCTTAAACTCTATGTGTCCTGTAAATAAGCAGTGTGCTGTGTTATGTTTGTATTGAACAACCAACACATTGATTATTACTTCAAATGTCATGATGTTAAATGTCAACCTTATATTAGTGATTTGTAATTTAGCTCCAGTTCCATCATCTCTTTACTTGTCCTTCTACTCTCAGGAGGTGTTCCTCGCATCTATAAGGAGCCAATCATCCTCTCCGGCCCACAGAACCTGACCATCACCGTCCATCAGACCGCCATCCTGGAGTGTATCGCCACTGGAAACCCTCGCCCGATTGTGTCTTGGAGTAGACTTGGTATGAATCCTTACACTTAAACTGTGCAAAGATAACTTAAAATTCTAGTAGTTTCAATTTTCTCCTAATTTTTTTTCCATCAGATGGCAGATCTATCGGAGTGGAGGGCATACAAGTGCTTGGGACGGGGAATCTGATGATCTCCGATGTGTCCCTTCAACACTCTGGGGTGTATGTGTGTGCTGCCAACCGGCCTGGTACCAGGATGAGGCGTACCGCATTGGGCAGACTCGTAGTTCAAGGTAAACTTCCTGGATTTGTACTGTAGATGTTTTGAGACATGTTCTTACTGATTTTCCACTCAGGCTTTAATATGTCTTCATCTAAATTCTTCTTATTTTGAGCTATTGTCTGAGCTGAAAGATCATTTGCAGTGTTTTGTGATAAACAGTACCATTCAGAAAATTGGGGTTGGTACCATTTAAAAAAAAATATATATTTTTTTAATATCTTATACCCAAAAAGGCTGCATTTATTTTAAATATGAATAAATATTGTTACAAATTATTAAAAAAATATATAATAATACATTTAATTTATATATTACAATGTATTTTTTAATTGAATTTTCAGCAGTCGTTACTCTAGTCTTTAGTGTGACATGATCCTTGCGAAATAAGTCTAATATGCTGATTTCCTGCTCAGGAAACTTTTCTTATCATTATTCTTTTTTTTTATTCATATATAATTATCAGTGTAGAAAACAATTTAGCTGCTTAATAATTTTGTGGAAACTTTTTAGTAATAAAAAAAAAAGTAGTAACAATTCTTTTTCAAAAGAACAAGATTTCTTTTGACAAGTTGTATTATTATTTTTTAAATACTCTTATTGGACCCAAACTTTTGAATGGTAATGTATTAAATCAGTAAAGTATATTTTAGCTTCAGTATTTGTAAGTGGTCCTAACCCGTGTGGGAAATAATATAGTTGACCCCACACTGCTTAATCCTGATTTGTTGTGACAGAAGTTCACAAAGCTGCACTATTACAGTAATTTTATTATTTGCACACTTCACTGAGCACAACAGAGCAAACCTATAGTCTTGTGTGTGTGTGTGTGTGTTTGTATTGAATGAATATAGTATTTTTGGCCACTATGAGGACCAGACATGAGGCAGAACTGGTTTTGAACATGACCCTTGGAAGCTGACTGGTCAGCACAGCACAGCAGGAGAGGTCAATATTCAGGCCATCCTTGTTTTTTTCCTCACTCTGTACTGGGTCTGATGGTGTGAGATTCTGGCTACCATTATGGTAATTAAGGCCTGCTGTTGCTGTCCAGCTGGGCTTGAGAGGAATAGCTTGGGTAATGAAGTCAGCTGTTAGGAGATATCCCCCCTTCAACACCCCATGACACATCTCATCCATCACCCTGCTATTGTCCATACATTCAACCTGATCATATATCTCTGAGGTATATATGCTCCTTTCTTCAAAGTAGCTGCACACTGGGAGTCTTTAGGAAAGAACAACATGAGAACAAATGGGTAAATCATCCATGTCATATTTAATATCACAGTCGGTAGTAGTAAGTGTGAACAACTAAGCTTCTTATTCATCTGAACTTAAGAATAATCCCAATAATGCCTTTTAAGATCTTAAACAGTAGAAGTGATGGCCAGGAGGCAGATATTTGAAATATCTACTGTGATAATGAAGATTATCCTGTTGTCCCTTAGTTTTATGCATCCATTCATTTGTTAAATTGTTGCTGAAATTGCACCCAGGTGTGCTTTCTCTATCTGTGTCCCAAATGTCCAGCTTAAGTCTGATCAATCAATAGTCACCCCTATCAGTCTTTTTACAACAGAATTGGCAGTGAAGCCATTTGGGGGAGGTAATCTTGAATGTATTGATTCATTTATTGATCCACTTTTTGTGTAAGATGGGAACAAAGAGATTAGGTTAGGTTATTTCTGCCCAAAAAAAAAGAAAGCAAGCAAAAACCTTCCCAACAAACCCTGAGAAAAGCCTCATTAAGTAATTCAGATCAGTGCAGCAAAATTAAATTTAGAGTAACACAGAGTGACAGAAATTAAATTAATTATGAAGGAATAGTGCAAGGTTATGTTTGATTAATAACACTTTATAATAAGGTTTAATATGATAACATTAGTTAACATTCAGTATAATGGATTACCAGCATTATAGCATGTATTAATCTTGGTAAATGTTAATTTACCATTTAAACATCATATTGTTCATTATTTAGTTCATGTATTCTAAATTATGTTTATTTATTTAACATGTGTTAACATGTATCAGTATAGGTACGATTGTTAAGTTAGGGGTCAGTGATATTGATATTAAAACTTATAAAGATGCATTAAATTATTCAGAAGTGACAATAAAGACATATTTAATGTTACAAATGATTTTTATTAATGCACACAAAAATATTAAACTGTACGACTGTTTTGAACATTGATCATAATACAAAATGTTTATTGAACACTAGATATTAGCATATTATTTCTGAAAGGCTAAGGAGGAGTAATGGCTGCTGACAATTGCTATCAAAGCAATAAATTACATTTTTAAAATATATTAAAATAGAAGCTGTCTTAAATCATTTGAACTTGATAGACAAGGGCTGAAATTCAATAGCCGAAAGGGAAATTTGTATATTTGAGTAATGTTGTGTGAACACATTTGATAACTTAACAATCAGTCTGCCAGACACAAAGGTAAAATCAGCACACCCTACTCAAGTTCAAAGCTGAGGGGTTTGTTTGTGTCAGGTTATGGTCCTCCAGACTGCTCTTTGTGGACGTGAGGTCTGCACTTTCACACAGTCATGAAGGTTAGGACAGATGCTGAGCCAGGATGTGGACTATAGAGAACAAAAAGGAAGACAGACAGGCAGAGCAGTCTTCCTAGTGTGCATGTGTATGTTTTAGGAGGGGCGAGGTATCCCCTATCACCTCTGCCCTCTTATTTCTCACCTTTGACATTGGCCTAGGAAGCAGAGGGGGTGGAGCCTCCTCTGACAGACAGGTGATGAAGCAGCAGAATAGATGGTCCCCAAATGAGGAAGGGTAATGGGCCTTCATGGCCCCTCCCCCAGTTTCTATAGCATTATGAGGGCAGTTGTTCTCGTCCCAGCTGGTGGTCAGGCAGCGGGTGACAAAGTTTAAGGGGGGATTTGTGACGTTATAACAGCTTTGTGTTGAGGGAACCCCTTCCTTTATTTTCACCGTGGGCTATTTTTAATATGAAAAATGAAAGGATATTGACATCTGGTTCAGCTGAGGGGTTCCTTAAGTGATATTTTCTTAGTCTAACAAATGTATGCCCACACATCAAAGCAGGTGAAGAAATAGCAATTCATATTAATCATGAGACTCATTGATTCAAGTCTTTATATGTGACTTGAAATCCACAAATACATTCAAGAACCAGTTTATTCAAGTCATAGAGGCAGCCATGTTTTTCAATAATGTTAATTGATTGTGTAAGTCACAGAACAGGATTAAATGAATGAGGAATAGCCACCTGATCAGACTCAAGGTCAGGATCTGAGACCCTGCTAAAAGAATAACTGATCAATACGTGAGATGGATTGGACACTGATGCTGTCAGTTGATCCTGGTTGTAAAGACACAGCTGGTTAGCTGTTGGAGTGGAAAACAGACCCCAAAAGCTGATGCTGTTATTTAATTGTACTCTGATTGCTTCCTCTTTGCAGGCAGGGGAAATTGCATGTCATACAATTATAAATCCATATTCAGTCAGTCACAGATCGACATGTGTATGTGTGTTTTAAGTGTGCTTGTATTTATAGCTGACTTTCACTGAGCATTTACAGTTTAAGTCGGACCTTAGTTGATTAGTCTTTTTAAATAGTGGTTAATGATGATTACACATTCTAATGAAAAAAAAACATTTATAAAAGTGTAAACTGCATGTTTATACCATAGTATAATCGCATCACTTTTAGAAATCAGGTCAGATGTTAAATATGAACTCATAGAAGTTGCTGTAGTATGATAATACCGGTCAAACATTTGGAATAATTAAGTTTTTTTAATGTTTAAGAAAGAATTGTCTTATGCTTGCCCACATTTTTGTTTATGTAGTAATAACAGTTTTTGAAATATTGAAATAATATTGACATATTATTATAATTTAAAATAACTATTTCTATTTGAAAATATTTCAAAATGTTATTTATTCTTTTCTTGGGAAAGCTGAATTTTCAGCAGCCATTACTCCTTAATGTTTAATGTTGAAAACTTTTATGCTGCTTAATATATATATATATATATATATATATATATATATTAAGAAACTCATGTTTTATTTAGCAAGGATGCATTTAGCAAGGATGCATTAATGATTGATCAAAAGTATCACTGTTTACACAAAAATACAAAGCAGAAAAAAAAACTCTTTTCAGCATTGCTAATAATAAGAACCATCTTTAATATTTGAGTATTTTTCAAAAACATAAAAAATTCTTAAGATACACAGATGTGTATTTCAGCCAAACAGATGCAGCATGTTTCCGCTCTGGCCTTTATTTAGTCCCTCCTCAGTTTAAAACATTTCTATTCAATGATGTCTATTCATCAACAGTTCTACTCAGGTTCAAGTGTGAAGTGCATCTTGGGAGAGAGGAGAACCACAACTTGGCTGATGAACGACACCCCCCTCATGCACACACACACACACACACACACACACTGTGTGACTGCCGTTCATTCAGACTGTATCTGAAGTGACCTCTGTCCTATTGTGCCCTGCTATAGTTTCATTATACACACACTCCTCCAGCCCCTCCCACTTTTCATTTTGACCCTAAAGCCTGAGCAGAACCCACTGAAGTGTTTTTATAGGCTGTGTTTTTCATTTCAGACCTACTTGCCCATATATGATAAATTTTGTGGTATTTTAACCTCAGGTTAAATGTATATGCTATATAAGGTTATACATACAAATATAAATATGTGTGTGTTTGTGTGTGTGTGTTTCACAATTTGTAATCAAAGTGAGTTTATATATATATATATATATATATATATATATATATTTATGTGTCTGTGTGTCTGTAAAACTCGCTTTGATTACAAAGTTGATTCTGAAGTACATCTTAAACCTTTCAAATCTTTTAATTTTTAATTATCTTTAGAGATATTATTCAGGACACAATAATGAGAAACAGAAGAATCAGCTGCGAAACCCAATTAAACAGCTTCTCTGCAGCTTATATTGATCTGGCAAATCTATATTTTTGTCCAACGGTTTAAACATTTTTGACCTCATTTGAAGGGGAAGCGGCACTGTTTTAAAGATCTGTGCCTGCATTGATTAATAGCTGTCTATTGAAATAGGGTTCCCTTTGACCTATGACCTTCCACACCTCCACAGACCACTTCGGACCCTCTTCCCAGGGAGAAGGGGCTATTGTGGGCGTGTTTGGTTGTGGTGGGTGTCAGTAGATCAATGAGATGCATAGTCCCGTGGTCTGGAGAGCTCTACATATATGCATGGCCATTGTGTGGACACTGAAAGGGTGTCAAGCATAATGGTGAACCTGCATCTGCACTGCTGAGCCAGACGAGGTCATTCAGAGCAGTTACAAAAAGAGTTTAAGTTCAAAATCTGACATTAGTGTTAGTGTGTTTCAATGGGCCATATAATGGAAAAATATCAAATTGTTTTAACTGATTAAATATTGCTATTAAGGTGTCTTGCTGTTAAACAAATGTATATCTGACAGTATATGCAGTTTTTATGCATTTTTAATTTTAGTTACAGTTCTAGTTATTTTAATACATGCATAACATATATTTTATTTCAAGTAATGAAAAAAAGAGTTCCGGTAAGATCTAGGTTTGAACGGATTTAACTGTAATAACCCTGGTCTCACTCTATTCCTCTGTTTCTCCAGCTCCTCCAGAGTTCATTCAGTGGCCACAGTCTGTATCAAAGCCAGCAGGAGGCAGTGCTGTGTTCACATGCGTTGCTCAGGGTGTTCCTGAGCCTCATATCATCTGGCTGAAGAATGGAAAGATACTCACCCCGGGTGATAATGTGAAACTCACAAACAATAACAGGTATGCAATTATAGGTACACGCTTAAACTATGAATGATACTAATGATAAATTATGAAGAATACACAAACTTACTGCTGAAACACACAGTTTATAAAACCTGAAACAATACAGGCATTTATCATAAACAGAGAAATTCACAAATAAAAATACAAAAATGTTATCTAAAATTCAGTTTTTTTTGTTTATATACCTATTTGGTATTTTTATTCATTTCTATTCATTGTTTTGTAGTTGTTTATTTTCCATTTTTTATTGTATGTGTACAGTATTTTAATTGCTTTATTTACCAGCTATAATATGTCTGGAGGCATTACCAACTTCTGTCCACTAGATGTCAGTGTTTACCTGTTTTATATTCTGTCATCCAAATTATGAGATGTGCAATATTTGTGTATTTAAAATTTTACAGTAGCCTATAGATTTAAAATAATAATAATAATAATAAAAATGAATGTTTTTAGCACCCTGGCCGTGACTCGCATCACATCAGAGGATGAGGCCATATACCAGTGCATCGCTGAAAACTCTGCCGGCACTAACCAGGCCAGTGCTCGTCTGGCTGTGTCCCTGGCCAAAGAGCTGCCTGATGCCCCTCAGGGGCTGAAAGCCACGGCTCTGTCTAAAACCACCCTGCAGCTGTCCTGGACCCAGCCACCAGCCGAAATCACAGACGGGATCATCGGATATGTGCTGCATATCCGCAAATATGGTGGTGAGTGTCTGTGGAATTCAGATTTCCACTAAACTGGAGCATATTTTGCTCTCTACTAGTATTTTTGAATGGTTACTTAATAATTTGTACACTTTTGTTTTCAGAGCCTGAAAGCAAAGAACTACAAGAGGCCGTGAGTAAGACAACATTTCAGCATGACCTCACAAACCTTGAACCTGCGACCACTTACTCCATCTACCTGAAGGCTTACTCTCCACTGGGTGCTAGTGAACGGTCCAGCACTGTCGTTTCCACAACACTAGGGGGCGGTATGTAGCTGCATACAGATTATACATTGCATGCTATTTGCTTTTATGTTTTGCTTAGGTCACTACAATTTCAAACTCTCTCTCTTCCTAACTGTCTCTTCTCTTTCCTACATCAGCATTTTTGGTTCCCTCTGTCTGCCACCTGGTCCTTTAATATTATCCTTCCCTCTGCTTTGTCACTGAAGTTTTTGAGCATTTGTTTTTTTCTTTCTATTGCTTTTCTTATTGTGCATCCACTTAATGTTTTTTGTTTAAACAGAATAAATTCTGACAGTGTACTTTGCTCCTATCAGCATATTATAATGGATTTTCTCTCTTTGCACCCAATCTAGTGCCCAGTTCACCTACATTTTTCACCAAAGCAATAAACACCACTGCAGTCCAGGTCCTATGGGAGCTGCCCAATAAGCCTGGAAAAACTGAGGGTTTCCGACTGTCTTACCGCAGGGTCCCCCACGGAGAGATACTGGGACCGATTCAGTTGCCATGCCATGTTAACACTCACACCATTTCTCATCTAGGTGAGGGAAAATTGGAGTTCTTGTTTGTATAAACTAAATGAAACTATTGACACACCTATAGACTATACGTTCAGTATATCTTTGCAAATGCCAAATGGTTTACTAATCTATAAATAAACTGATTTTAAGTAAATCTTAAGTCAGGGGTTTTCAGACTCTGTGCAGAGAATTGCAGTCTGAAAATGTTTCTGTTCAGGGCTTTTGCTACCTATAAAACATAACATTTTAATGTTAAAAAATGTTTTTAAACTTTTATCATTTTAATATAATACATATGCAATCTAAATAAGTACAATTTAGCAACAACAAGAACAAAAACATGTTGTCAGCACAAAAAAGCCCTCAGATTCCATCTAGCCTTCCTTTTTTTAATGTTTTATGCTGTAAACTCTTTCACTTAACTATTCTGTCTACATAACCTGTTACAGCAGGTCTGAAAAAGCCATTATGTTTGTACAGTGACAGTTGATGTATTGCCCCACTCACCCACTGTAAGAGAAGACCTGGAACAAATCATGAGCACTAGAGAACAAATGCTCCTCTAAGTGTTTCCTGCTATTGTTACAAGACAAATGTGTGAATTCAGAGAACTCCGAAGAGAGTGTGAAATTTGAGATATTGACAAAAACAAATTCAACATCACATAACAAGAAAATTGCAGTAAGTAAAAGAAGGACCACAATGGCCAGGAGGTTTTACACCGTATCTCAGTCACCATGACTCAGCTGATCAATAGTTCTGCTGTGACTGCAGAGTCAACAAAACCAGCTCAATGAATATGTATTAGATTGTGCATGTGTGAGGCAAATGCATGAGTAACTTTGATTGATTTGCAGAGTGTTATACTGACAGTTTCCATTTTTTCCTCCTAAGACCCCGGCGCTGTGTATGAAGTAAAACTGGTGGCCTACAATGGCAATGGAGAGAGCGACTGTTCGAAGAAACTTGTTTCGCTGGCTGAGGACGGAACTAGTGCTAAAACCAGAGCAGGTAAATTAGCATTTGTTTTCGGCACACATGATTGTGTTTATAATTTGTTATAGAAGCATATAATAGTCATTTTCCTTGCTGCAGGAGAGGAAACTCAGTGTAACTGCAGGGGTGTAGAGAGCTCGGTGAGCAGCATTGTGGTTGGCATCCACATTGGCATGGCCTGCATCATTTTCTGTGTGCTCTTCCTTATGTTTGGATATCGGCGCAGGTAACGGACCTTTTAAAGAAATGTGCAAATTTTTATATTGATTCACTTCATAAAGTATTATAACATCATATAATTTAAATATACAAAATAATAATAATTACATAATATTTACAATGCATATTTGTGCATGTACATATATAATAAGATATAATAGTACAAGTATAATAAATTCATTGAATTTTTTCCTCAGTTTCCTCTGTAGGAAGGGGACTCAGGACAGCTGGTCTGTACCACAAGGTGAAGATGGAGGGCATCCCAACGGCATCCCTAAAGCGGCAGTAACACAACCTGCTCAAGGCATTGAACTGGTTCCACAAGTAAGACTTCCAGTCGAGCTTCTCAGCACATTATAAGCAAGAAGAAGCCATCTATAGCAAATATAGCCCCACCACAACCTTCTTCTTTTACTCTTGACCACAGTAGTGTTGAGCTTGAGAAGTTGCTTTGCGTGATTGTCATTTACTCAGTAGTCCCTTTTCTCAGAGCCTTTTTCTTGTCTGCTAACAGAGTTATCAGCAGTTGGAATTGAACTTTGCTCTGACTGTAAGGGTTTCATAAAAAGGTAGCTTATTATACTAACAGCTGTTTTCTCTCTTTTTCAGGGTCATAATATAGATCGCCAGGCCCAATGCCAGGTTCTTATTGAGCAGCACTCATCCAGTCTGCCAGGCACAGGCACAGGCGCTGGCTAGCATTAGCCGTTAGCTAGCACTGCCTCAGTGATCTCTCTCTCCTTGTGGTTCCTCTGCCTAGCCTGCCCACCAAATTCCCTTTAGTCCATATTTATCATGCCCAGTCTGTCACCTAAACTGCTGCTACTGTTTAAAGGTGTAAATGGGCCTGTTTTAACTACAAACGTTTTGCTAATTGAGCTGATTTAACTTAGCCTGTCCCATTTGTTTCTTTTGCTCCCTCCCTTAAGAACCAAAGCTTGACTCCTTTAAAGATCTTTATGTCAATGTGTCCGCACAAGAACACCAAATGATAGCCTTAGGAGATACTGTAGTCATTTTTTTATTCTAGCATGCTAAGTAACAAATAGTTACTGCACTATTTCTGAGCATAAATACACAATGGAAGCTAAACACGATACCAAACCTGCTTTATATTTTATTACCAAAGGGCTTTCTGCTAAAACCAAAACTTCCTTTTGCAATGTGTCCTCTGGTAATAAAATGTAGCCTTACATTGTGCCTGAACTGATGCCAAATATAAAGACCAACCATTATAATAATCTCAATAATTCTCTTCAGTATGTGCGATTTAGTGAACTGCATGATTTACAAAACAAGCTACAATAAACCATATTCTCAGTTAAAATGATTACATGGAACAGAGATTTGTTCCATTTGTTAGCCTTAGCTCGGATATACCAAGATGAATAACGTGGCCTTGCTTTTGCCTTCGCTTGTGGTTGTGTGGGTTCAGAGAAATTGATTGTTATATGTTTCACCGTACATGCCTCGAGGCAGGCTCTACCCCAGAGGAACCATAAAGGTGATGGATTCTTCCCACCTTTCCCTCTTTCCTATTCTTTATAATGCCCACCAAAAGCTGTATACCTCCAAAGATAGCTACCTCAGAATGTTATGTTGGGCTGACATTAGCCCCCTGCTAATAAATCTTGCCTACCTCAGCCAAAAAATAGCAGATACCCGCTACTCTTCCCACTGCCAGTGCCTGTGCCAGCTGCCTCCAGAACCTGCATTCAGGTGCCCATCTGGTCGACTGCCATGGAGAGTGTGACTGTGGCTGCCCGTCCTCTGGCTCCAAATATTGCCTTAGCAGACAAAAGCTGCCTGGGAACCCCTCCCTAACTCATCGCCCAGAGATGTCTACAGAGGCATTTAAGCTGTGGAATACTTCACACACACACACCTTGGATCCATCGTGTGTTTCGGATAGGATGATTAGGATCCTGCCAAGCCGTTCCAAGGATTCCTTTCTGATGCTGCTAAACCTAAACTCCAAAGAAAAAGATAAAACAGCAGGTACAGAAAGGGATTCATTTTGTTCGGAGAATGAGAGATGAAAATTCCACATGGAATGCATGGACCCTTGAGATTTGTAATGGGATATTTTTGGGCCTTTCCATGTGGATACCACACACACAAAACTGTGAAACCAAAAGCTTAGGATATTTTGCTTTCCACCAAGGAATATGTGATGGCATCAAGAGGATGCTTATCCAAAGTGATTCTTTCCAGCCAGACCAACTGGTCTTTTCTCCAGATGCCAAATCGGTTGCCATGGGAACTTGAAGGAGCTGCGAGATGATGGTTGATTTTGGGTTTACTGAGAAACCACTGCGTTCTCTCTTTCCCAAACAAACAGGCATGGCAGCGGATTATCCAAAAATGTTTTTGATATGAAAACCAAGCTTTATGATATCCAAAGATGTAAAAATGTTTAAGGTTTTCATTTGTCTTTATATCCATGTCCTCTTTAGATGAACCTAAGCCATTGTGTTTGTTTTTGAAGTTCGTGTTAAAAGGGGAAGATGCAATAAAATGGACTTAATAAGAAACCTAATAACCACACAAATATCCGCAACAATAATATGCTTTAATAGTCAAACATTTTCTGTCTTCCCTCTTTTGACACTGAACTGCCATATTTTTCTTTAAATAATAACCAAATGAAAATGGGATATATTTTCAAGGAGATTTTATATGTTGATATGAGAGAAGGAACATCTGTGTCCTCTTTATGATAGTCGAACTTGCCAAATAGTATAGAAAAATAATTATACCAAATATCTCTTTCATATTTAACATTCATACTATTTATCTTTTGTAACACTTCATTACCAAAGCACAGGAACATACATGAGTGTATGGTATATGTTTGAGTTCATGCATAAATGTGTGTTTTTTGTGATTGGCGAACAGTAGGTCAAACCTGGAGTCAGTAGAAGTCAAAGAAAAAAAAATATCAAGGGAACTATGTGTATACAGTAACATATGAATGGAACCAAAGAACTTGATTTTTTTATGATACATATCAAGAAAGCAAAGATGTCTTTAACTATGTAGATCTATACAAGGATATCATCCTTTAAGATTTACAAGCAAAGAAACCCGCTTTCCTGAAGATGTTCTACACTACTCCAGGTTGACCTTTTGAACATAATGAGTGTTAAAAGTTTACCCACAATCACTGCAGTTCAAACAGCCCCTCCATAGACTAAAACTCCCATCCTTATATTAATTTAAAACAACTGAAATATTTTGAAAAAAGGGAGGATTTTAGATTTGTAGCTGTATAGCGTGATTCGTATAGTGGTAAACATTTAGATTACTCATATTTTAAACACAATATTTGGTTCTTTTTATAGAACTTATTTTCTATTCTCTTTCACAAAGTTGTCATGGTACCTACCTTGGTTTGGAAAGATTCTCATTTTGATGTTAGTTTTTGTAATGTTATTATTATTAATATTTTAATTATTGCTATTGCTTTTATTTTTTCAAAGTCCATTTTGATAAACGCCTGTTTTGTTTTTCATTTCTTTATAGCAGATGAAGGAGAATGTGAAAGTGTTTGTTAGGAACCTAAAAAACAGTGGGTTGAATGCAGCAGGTTGGCAAAGATAGGATTTGGGATTCATTCGCCTTTATATTCTACACTTCAATTTGTGTAAATTGGCCCTATGTTAATGTGCAGATACCTAGTGCACTTTTGCAAATGGTTAAATAGCACACATAAATGAGTGAATCCCCAATCTGTTTGGATTATGACCCGCTGGTTAGAAAAAAGAGAAAAAAAATAGTTGAGAAGTAGAGTTTGAGGGCTAGAACCAATGAGGAAAAACAATGCTTTAACATGTACTTCCTTTTGAGTTATTTGAACCTGAAAAGCTTTAAACACTTTGAGACTGTGATGTCTCTAACCAAAAAGATTAAAGGCAGAGATCTAGTGAATGGACAATTACAGAGCCACTCTAAATGAAGGGGCCAAGCAATGCTATATAAATGGATCATGGTTGTTGAATTGTTTTGTAAACTGGTAATGACTTAATATGCAGACTGTAGTCTCTGAATTGATCTGTCAGCACAACAAAGCTTGCGATTTATCATGTTGCTATTCCGATCTTACAGCATTTCTCTAATTGGCTTTTTGGTCTTTACCAGATCACAAATAAAATTGTCTAGATCCTTTAACATACTGCACGTTTCTTCCAGTATTGCATCATTAACTTATATATATAGAATAATGACTGCCATTACCTAGCAACCAATGGGAATGTCTTTGGAAATGCTCCAAGATTTCATTGCTGAGCTCTCTCTTGATTAAGGTGACTGTTGTAATAGCACAGTTTCTGATCTCTGCTTTTCCTAATTTGTTCAAATTCCAGGGCGCCTGAAACCAAATAAAAGAAAAGAATAAGAATATTTTTGTGTGATTACTTTTCAACTTTACGCATAGTAAAATATTGCTTTTATTGTTCTATGTAATAATCAGACACACACAAGGTAAACACAATAGCCACAAAAATGTAAATGATTTCATGTTTCTAAAATCCTGCCAATGGTTCAGCTGCAAGAAAAACTTGGGAATTGTTCGCGTTTAATGCATGATCCAACGTGTGGTTTATTGTTTTTAATATTTTGAAAAACGAAGAAAGCTGGTCTGACACACGCGAATCTTACCATATAGGCTCTGTAGCTTTATGCTTACAAGTTACAACAACACAAAAAAAAGGAATTTCCAACGAGGTAAGAAAATACACCCTTAAGTTAATAAATTCCAAGATATATTCTTTGGCATGCCTCACCACCTTACATATTTTGTTGCAGGTATAGATCACGATAGCTGAAGAGCTATTGTGTTATATCAGAACAAATACAGTATGTTTCACTTTGTCTAGCCCGTTACGAAAACTGACCATGCTTTATTATATTATATTATATTATATTATATATGTTTTTGGCATATTGCTTACCATTTGAATAAGCTTTTACTACAGATACCATGTTTATTATTATTATTACTATTATTATTATTTGTTGCAAAACCTGGATTTCATAAGAGAGGAGCGATAAATG
>JAUMHE010000072.1:10838587-10849989 GCA_032359235.1 Enteromius mattozi
ATATTATATTATATTATATTATATATGTTTTTGGCATATTGCTTACCATTTGAATAAGCTTTTACTACAGATACCATAGTTAACCACTAACTATGGTAGTGTAGCAAAACCATGGTTGATTTGTGGCTACCATGGTTTAACTACAGTAACCATGTTTATTATTATTATTACTATTATTATTATTTGTTGCAAAACCTGGATTTCATAAGAGAGGAGCGATAAATGAACTGAAGAACAATGTTATTAGATGATAATGGTAGAGCAAGATGCAAAAACTCACCAAAAAATCTGACAACCTTTTATCAAATCCCAGGGCCATACACATTACAACAAATCCCCAAAGACTTGTCAAGTGCTCCAACAAGTCTAGAATACCTGAAGGACATGCCCGCCAACCTTTAGGGCAAATAAACTACAAATCACTTACTCAGAATTAAATGGAGGCTTACACTTGGGAAAAAGATAATGATCCTCATGTCATAGTTGCTGTTCACCTTACTGAGTTTTGATAAGTGGGCACTGCAGAATCAAATTTTTCAAAATCATATTCATGCAAAATTTCATTCACATTTCTCTTGCTTGCTCTTATATTACTGTTTTAATCTCTTCTTTTAATAACTGAATGACCGATACAATTCTTTTGAACCTGCCTGTACATATACACTCATACACACATACAAAGCCTCTCGACCCTTTTGCTGTTGCCATGGAAACCTTACCCTACAAGCCCTTTCTGTCCTCACCCTAGAGATGTCTCTTGATGTGACACCACATGTTTTAGTCCCGCCAAAGACCTATTAGGAGAAGATTTACCTCCCATAGTTTATTGTTAGGTATGTTATAAAGGGCAACAACTCATAATTTCCAAGATATTAAATTGAAACAACAAATGGTTAAACCGCTTGCTCTGTGACTCATACATTCATAACACATTTGTGTCTGCTTTACTGCCATTGTTTCATTGTGTTTTGTTATTGTTTCATTATTTGCGCAAACCATTTTGGGATATTTGTAACAGTTGTGTTTTCTCTCCTGTCTGCCAAGTCTGTGATTGGTGTGTTGTTTAGCCCTGCACAGTTACTGAATCTCCAGCTGTGAGGTGAAAATGCAATGTCAAGCCAGTGAGAATCAAAAGCCCAAACCTGCGTTTAGTGTTTATATATATATATATATATATATATATATATATATATATTATACAAAATAATATGTATTCTCTCTCTCTGTATATAGACACATACTTATGAATAATATATGCATCATTTATGTTATATTAATAAAATGTCAAAATTTATCAAAATAATTTTTAAAATAAAAATGATGTAGTATTTGTTAATTACACAAATCCTATCTGAACAAACCTTACATCAGTGGATAGCTTATTAATTCAAATTTCAAATTATGTATAAATCTCAATTTCCAAAAATTGACACTTATGACTGGTCTTGTCCAGGGTCACACACACACACATATATGTACATTTTGATCTCACGTTAGAAATGTGTACGTTACAAAAATATTTTCATTATAGATATATTTTAACTTATGTGTTTTATTATTGACCTCTTTATTTTGACTTCTGTGAAGAAAATTCAGCTTTCTTCCACTCTTCTAATACAATATGTTCCAGACAATTTTGTGGCAGATATGAATCAAAAGCTCAACTCATACATATTAAATATACAACTAAATAGTATTTGTGATATTGGGGAATGGTGAAGGAAAAGATTATAGCTTTATTTTAAAATCCAATTTTGTCTCAAGGGTCCTATTTTCTCTGCATGCATCTAAGAGAGCAAGAGAGAGATGTTTTAGATTTTTTGAAAGCAAGTGTATTTTTTTATGAATCGGCAAACTTAAACAGTTCCACTGTCATGGGTAAAACTGGGGAGATCTGTATGTTTTCTGATCTCCTGAAAAGCCCATTGTGATGGTAGTGAACACATGAGCACACCTGCATTGCATTTATCATTAGCAGATTTATCTAAGTCTGTCTGGAGGTCTGTTCCGAAACCTAATGCAGAGTTAACTCTGATAAGCATAAAGCCAGAGATGCACAGCATGGTTTTCAGTTGTCCAGGATGTAAGATTGGCATCGCGAAACAATCATGGTAGTTTTTCGTCTGGGACAGTCGGTAATCGTGCAGTGTGTCTCAGGCTTTAACAATCCTGTAGCACAAACAACTGAAATAAAATCATTATAGTCATTATTTTATTTATTTATTTATTTATTTTTTAAATCCTGTATTGCAGGATTGCCTTTACCACAAACGATACAAGCTGCTTAAGGTGTGTATGCAGAAGCTACATTTAACCAAATTCTTATTTCCATTTAATGATATTGCGCTACTGAATTGAGAAATAGGGCTTTGTCAATTTTTGGCTCCTGATATATTGCTGGCTGTACAGTTACGCTCCAGTCCTCAATCAATAACAACCTCTTTCTCCTCTTTTGCCTCCTCTTTGTTATACCTGTATTGATTTAATAAATTCACACGGTTCATGAACAGAATCAAGGACAGCGCAGCTGTAAAAATTTTCCAATAATGCAGTATGCATCATATACTGTAAATAATGTCTAAAATTATAACCTTAATGTGTTAAATAAGATATTTATTTCACATTTATTTTCTTTACATATTCTTTTTCTCTTTTTAAAAGATAAAAACTAAAATACTAAACCCTACAATTTTATTTATTTTTTGTCTTTTGATGCTTTTGTTGTATTATTATAAGTAAAACCAGAGATCAGACAATAATACTCCAGGCAAATGATCCATCTGTCCTGCTTTAGCTGTCTGAATACAAGTTCATCTCTGAGGAATAACTCAAGGATGCTTTTCTAACCTAACCCTCAGTTTGAGAACCTCACAATAAATAACAAGAAACACCAGAGACTTGAAGCTGTTAAAGTGTGTGTGGGAGTGCATTGTGTGTGAACAGGAAGGGGAGATTTGCATACGGCATGCAACCCTCCTTCACAATCCCTTAATTTATCCCCCATCAATGCATCTGCACTTTTATTTTGCATTTTATGTCTGATTATGCATGTTATTTCCCATTTAATTCTCATTTTCCTATTCCAGCCCAGCAGTGTTTGCCACAGACCTCTAGTTCTGCTGTTATGTGTCTTACCTAGGTACTATAAATCCTCCCTGTTCTCTCTTTTCAGGGTCTTTGTCTTTGTATCCTTCTACATCATCTGTTGTCTGTTCTGCTCTGCAGCGGTTGTTATCATCATCCTCTGTCTTCATGAGACACACCTTCCTTCTTCATAATGAGTCCCTGAGCTGTAATTACATTCATGTCTATACAAAGATCAGGCAGACCGAGGCAAGTTGCTCCGGTAAGCTGTCTTAAGGCGCAGCAATGTGCCAAGTGGTTCTCTGTTGTAGTCTTTCCTTTGTATTATTTACATAGCGGCTGTCTTTATTATTTTTGCATCCTATCAGCTCTCCTTCTCCACACGATCGATCTTTTGCTGTTGTTTGCACTCATGCTGTCTATCACAGCATGCTGTTTCTTTCCACTTTCCCTTAAATTCCACGTGGATTGGTTATTTCTGGAAAGTTGCACCATCTCTTACCTCCCGTAGCACCGTTTGCTTTCACTTAGCCTCTTTCTGTTGCCATTTGCTCAGTCATGGCAATTCTGTTTAGCAGTAGACAATTGGAAATCAAAATTAAGAAGTAAATTCATGATAATTAAGTTATGTATTTAATTATTATTGTCAACTGTGTCATTTCTGCTAGTCTCTAGGTGCTGATTTATACATATTCTGAACATAAGGTCAAGGATTCGTTTGCATTAGTTTATCAGCATGTGTTTGCATTTCTCTACATGATACGTGCACTGTGTTCTCAGCAGTCGACATGCAGAGTCAGTCGCATGGGCAAAGTCAGCTCAATGTCAGCATGTAGTACTGCAAAGATCCTGTCCAAACAATGTGATGCACAAACAAGCCTGTATCTCAGGTTCAGGTATGTCACTGTATTCCTTTCATGGGTTCACACAACCCCTCCTCCTTCAAACGTTCTAAGCTCCTTTGTCCTTGAACATCCATAGATTGCAATTACTGTATTTATCTCAAGAAGACCGATGTCATGTCATAAAGCTGTTCTGCTAATGAGATTTTTTTTTCCTTTAGAAAAATAGCAGCAGCTGGGTAATATAATATGTGAGGTGAAACTGTTTAAGTACACAGACCACTAGAATACTCCCACATGCCTTCATTTGTGGTTATGGATCTTCCTTGTGTCCTTTTTAGCGTCTTATGAGCCAATACTTGATGCTCTCCATAGCCATAGGCTCAGATTAACGCAGCAGAACAGTGTTAGACTCCAGTTATACACACCTAGAGCATACACTAACAAATTAATTTAATTGATTGAAATCCACAGCTTTATGAAGTAAAACGTATTTTTGTAATTATACAGTATAGTATAAATATACAACGTAAAATGCTTTTTTGTTTGCACGTTATTTTCAGCCTGGTCTCATGAAAATGCACAGGCCTATAAATAGTATGCCAAATAAAAACTAATACTTGTGGTTTTGATACGCAAAAATGGACTTTGCCATATATATGACACTCACATGTTTGGCGTGCATATAATACGCAGTTCTCATGTGCATATGATAAGAAATTTGTTGGTGTGCATATAAAACATTTTAATTCTATTTATTGGCAGAGCAAAAATAGACAAAGTAACTGGCAACACTGTGTCTAATTAGGTTCTTGTGGATTAAATGGTTGCATTAAAAAGCAATATTAATCGTGCCTTGGAACTGCCTATATGGGCAAATCACATACGCTCTTGCATGTATGATATATATACAAAGTATACAAAGTTAATCTCAGCAGCAGGTTATCAGGGCAATGCTTCCTGGGGGCTTGTCTTCATACATAAAAAAATAATCAGGGCTGTGACCCATCAGTGTTTATTTCAGCCCTCACCCAGCCTGTATTAGGAGCTATTTATGGATCCAATTATTTGGAAATGTGTTTAGTGGCCTTTCAAAGGCACATGGTTAGTGGCCTTTCAAAGGCACAGTTTTATTTTGTGTTAAATCATAGTTTTATCAAATTCTGATATATTTGTCTATGTACAAATCTCACTGCAAGCATCCATCTTTCTGTAGCAAATCATAAATCACTAATTAAGTTACAAGCCTGTTAAAGAAGGAAATAATGGTCTCTCTTAAACCCCGAGGAATGCACCACTAGCCGCGTTTCCATTACAGAGTTGCGCAAAACTTTGGCGATATTTGATAAATGTCGATTAAAAAAGTATTGCAAAATGGCAGCGTTTCCATTAACCAACGTTATGCGGCTAAAACGTAAACTTTTGCCTCTCGCGATAAGTCATGGCAACGAATTTTGCCGAGATTTGGCGGATTTTGGATATATTTATACAAAGGAGGCGTATGAATCTATCTTCACAGAAGCAGCACGGAGAGATACTTAAAAAAAAAGCCGTGCGGCAGGGAATGCCCCTTACACTCGAGAATGAACACGTATTAAGTGTTTCTTGGAGGTTATGATACATATAATAATGATCATTTGACTTTTTGCACATGCCATGTGACCTGTAAATGTGAAAAACCCGGCTATTGGAACGCGGCTATTGACAAGACAATTGACCTTGGTGCTAATGCTGCACTGTAAAAAAAAAAAAAGGTTAGGTTATCAGCTACCAAGGTGGTTTTAAAAGCCAAACCATATTGAATATGACTAAATTACTGGCTCCATTAGCTACCACCAATCAAAAATTGTGAAGGATCATTATAAATACCTCCTAAGGTAATGATCACCTGTTTTCACTTTCTACAGTCTGTTAAACAGAAGTCTGATGCTCTGGATGTCAGCAGAAAACGTCACATGCGATTTGAAACACTAATTATTTTTTCTCACAGATGTGTGAAGATTGTTTGTGAGGTCATTTTCACATGTGAAATCACAGTTATTGGCTAAATCATAACATGCTTGTTCTCTAGTTTGAACATACTTTTTTTAGTTTTCATCCTGAGGTTCATTTTTTATGCCCACCATGGCGACATTTGTTTGATCAAAATACAATAAAATTTTTCATATTGGGATATATGATAAACTGTTATAAACTTTATTGGAACCTTGTCACTTTCTTGCCTTGCCTTTCTCTGTGCACAGTTAATTTATTAAATGTATTTTCTAGCAATACTCCATAAAACATTTGCCACTGTAAGGATGAAAGAACCTCAGATACTTTGATCTCCTAAGAAACAGACAATATAAACATACAGGCATCTTCGAGACACACCACAGAGTGAAGGTGCAGGAAACTTCCTTCCCTTCTTTCCAGTTGTTTCTTTCTAAATCACAGTCATGTCTGATATCTTTTGAAATGTCTCAGTGTGACTGTACAATGGTGTAATTTTTCCATTGAAAATTTTAGAGATGTTTTGCGTATTTCAATAGGTGTGACCTCATGCAAATTACCTTCTGTTCCCATTGAGGTGTAAACTACCCAGGTCTACCCATTTCTTGGTATATTCCTCCATTTGAGGGTTGTTTTATCTTGGTTTTGTATTTAAAGGATTGCAGCAAAAGGGTCAGGTAATTCTGTAGCCAGAAAGCCTGTGTGGTGTGTGTCTCTACACATTTATGTCAGGTATGAAAATTTTACTTTTAGATTAATCTTTGAGAATTAGATGTTTTGCATTACTGTGATTCGATATCTTTTCTTATACCTTTCATTCTTTCACAGACGAGACGCCGTGACTGAAACGCCCGGGCCAGCTTGGAACACCGGAGCACTGAGCACCGCGACTCACGAAGGAAGGACAAGGGGATTCACCACACAGAGCAACGCCACCTGCAACTTGCCATTTACTCACCTGCACAAACTAAATAAATCCACCCTCCGGGGTTTGTTATCACGAACTCTTCCTGTTTTGTCGTGTTCTCTAGCGCCAGTGTTTACACTACATTCAACAACTTTGTGCTCTGGAGACCCCATTGGACACCTTCCTTGGGCCAATTCGTGGACTCTACATCACTTTAGCAGTACTAATTCATGTACTGCAATCTCCAGATAATCTGGTCTTATGCTGCGTTCCAGGCAACCTGTAACCCGTGTTTTTCCAACCTTCTATCCATAAAAGGGCACTGGAATGGTAGTCAAAGTCAGACTTGACAGCTGTGAACAACAATGGCAGCCCCTAAAAGGTATAACAGCTTCTCTTGCCTTATGTGCCGTTTTTCCTTAAATAAGCAAGGAAAGCACCTTTGGTGATAGAAATTATTGTAAAAGAGCTTAAGCCTCATACGGTCTGCCATGCTGGTTTGTTTGCATCTAGCTACCACAATTCCTTGCGCTCAGGCAGTTTGGTGTGACTTGGTCGTGAGTCGTAGTTTGAAGTCGTGACTTGCTGCCCAAATACATGCCTGAATCCAGCGTTAATTCAGGTTTTTTCAGTAACATTGCTTCTAAAAAGTTCTCTTAAGCTTCGGCCTCTCACCAGAGAGTAGGTATTATCTTCCCGGTGTGTGATGAATGAATGCTGCTGTGCCACTCATTCTCTATATCCTTGCTACAGTATTGTATTGTTTCTATAACATATGTGGTGCAGCATTGGATTGATTGTAATGAACTTGTAACAACTTGACTGGCCCCCCGTGAAGAAAATCACCTGACTAGTGCCCACCAGGTAATTTCAATTTGAGCCCCCTGATGACTTAACTGAGCTGTTAAATGGATGCCTGAATGCTGCCTAATGTCCAATGCCTCCTTGTTTTTTATTAAATCAAGTTTGTTAATATCCTTGGAGAACAGAATTACATTGTCACACAATCAACTTTAGGCTAGTGTGTTTATCAATTATGTGCATGCAACCACATTTGTGAGATACATTGCAGAGCTAAATTAATGTAATCACTTTGAAATACCTGCAGAGCTCGATGATACATCTCACCTGAATTATGTGTTTTGTGCAGCCTCAACACATTTTGCTTTCAATTTGTATTTAATCAGTACGAGATAATTATGTTACATCATACTAAAATATTTAGGTAAGAAACTGTTGGTGAATAAATAATAGTAATTCAAAAATAAAATAAATACCATTATATACGTATAACACAAGTCACTTGCTATTCTAATGTAGTTATGTACTTTTATATGCGTCACTGGGCATGTTTAACGTTTAAGCTCATCTCCAAAATAGAGCTGTGAAAACCGTGTGAGGAAAACAGAGCATATAGAAAATGAAAGTGAGAGAGAGATGACATGATTGAGCAAGAGAGATGGAAGAATTTTTATGAGGTAGGAGCAAACAAATGGTAAGAATTAAGGCCCGATTTCATTCCTGTGTAGTTTGGTTTCTGTCTATCAGGTGTGAGCAGTCCATCTTGTGCATATAAATATTCCCTTTGTTGTTGTTGTTTTGAGCAACAGGATCCACAAAAAAAACCCCACCCAAATACATCACAATGTGTAGGCACTCACACCTGTGTCGAGTAATTGCTGTCTCCTAATGTTATAGTTGAGCTCATTTAAGTCATTTGGGCTCATGTTTCTTCATAATTTCAAATAATCACTCTTGTCTGATTTTTAGACTGTAAGCAGGCGGCTGATTGAACCCATAGGAATCACAAATTATGAGAGCCTCCCCAATACACTGTGACATTTGTGGTAAATGTCAGCCCACTGTTCAGTGTAGGGAAGCCCATCGCAGAGATGAAGTTGGACTGGAGGGGAGCTGAATAGGCACCTTTTCAAAGAATAACCTTTAGGTTTGTTTTATTAGTCTGCCTGAATTTTGTCATATTGGTGATTACTGACAATTTGCTTTGTTTCATAGTGTTTATTCCTTTTTTTAAGATTTAGAGACATTTTAAAATGAAATACACAAACAAACTCTATTACAAAGCAAACTTTTTTTTAGAAATTTAACAGATTTCTAGCAACACCCTCATACTTCTAGGGAAATGTCACTCCTTTTATCATTCCTTTTGAGTTTTTTTTTTTATGTTTATTTTAGAGATTCCTTTGGTGTTTTAAGTTGAAATGAATGGCAATTGTCATAGTTTACTTGTTCCTTTGATATTTACTTTTTATTTTCTGTGCATGGGACACAAAGGAGGTTATTATTTTTATTGGATAGGAGGTTGCGGCTACAAAAATGACAAAAACTTAATAAAAGTATAAATGTAGTTAATCTTTGTCTTTTACACAGTTCCTAAAAAAGCTATAATGTGAAGAACTTTTTTCAATTATACAATATTTTTGTGTAATGGAAGGGTTCAATTTTAAAGCATCTTAATGGAACCACAGATGCTAATAAACTTTTTCCTTCTTTTTTTTTTTTTGACCAAGCTTTCAGATTGTGTGTTTATTTTCAGTATGAATTCAGTATTCTACTAGATTATATAAAGACATACAGTACGTCTGCTTTTCAGCTTTGACCTCTGTCAGATCTCACTCTGAGTAACTCTAGGCTCTCACTCTGAGCCAGTCTGAGAAAAAGTAACAACATTCTTCAGGTCATGACTATCTTTAGCATTCAGACATGCTTGCCTATACCTAAATGAAAGCTTGCTTTTTGTGTTTCTCCTTCATAAGGATCAATAAAAGGATGTCTGTTTTCTGACCTCAGACACGAATAACCTTGCAGTTCCTTTTTTATCAGGCCATGAGCTCTGTTTGTTCAGATCAAGACATTACATATATTCAAGGTCATATCATGGCAAACAAGGACAATGAATATGGTCTGCAGATGCTAACTAGTTTCTTCTTAAATTATACAACTTTATACAACTGTGGGGTGAAACATGCATTTAATCTTTAATTACCTACATTTGATTTAGTCTTTGAAAAATCTCAGATCTCTTGTGCTTACTGAGGTTAAATGTATTAGTAAAATCAATTAAACGTTACTGAAATAAATTTTCAGCGTTCATTACTCCAGTCTTCAGGGTTACATGATACTTTGGAAATCATTTTAATATGATGATTTGGTGTCCAGGAAAAATTTCATTACCATAAATATTGATTACAAATGTTGAATGTTCTCTAATAGTTGTGCTGCTAACTATTTTTTTATTGGATTTTTCAGGATTCTTTTAAGGATAGAAAGTTCAAAAGAACAGCATTTATTTGAAATATAAATTATTTGTAACAATTCTAAATGTTTTTAACTGGGTTTTGGTTTTACTGTACTATATATATATATGCCACACATCTGCACAGAAAACAGGATGATAACTTCTGTGCCTCATTAAAATGGAGAGATGATCTGTCAAAATAAATTGTTCCTTGAGATTTTGTTGTACTAGGGCTGTTATCATGAACAGCAGTGTCATCGCCAGAGTCACAGAGACAGATTTACAGAAGAGGGGTGATAAATTACGCATTGCAGGAAGAGAAGTGAGAAGGGCAGGTGCCGCTGGGAATGATATCTCATATCCACTCATACTAAGGCCCGTTCAGTGATCATTCATTGTATGATTGGATGATGTTCACAGGCTGTTGACGCACAAGTCAGCATCATCGTAAGCAGTGTATTTGTTCGCTGTCAGTAGCACACAACCCCAGTTGTGTGGGGTCTTTCAGGGAGTGACTCATCTTTGAGCATGCACCGTTAGGAAAAAAAATTCTAGTTTTACCACTTTTTTTCCCCACCTTGAAATGAAATCTCAGATGGAGTCTAACAAAATTAAAATGACAGTGCTGTCCACAGACAGTGCTGCTGCATGCACAGCACACTATGTTTGTAGGTTCCCTACACTGTTAAAAATGTCTGTAGAAATTACAGTATTACTCACAGCTGTTTTCCAGTAACTTACTGTTTATTCAAAGATAAATGAACATTAAACATTAGCAAGTCTTTATCTTTACAGGACAAATTAAATAAGATAACAGCCTCATGCAAAGCTTTTTTTGGGAACCAATATCAGAAAAAAAAAAAACGAAAACATTTTTTGGATCCCAGAATGGTTTTTATGAAGTTGTTTTTAATAGTTTTACTATGTAAAGTTAAAAGACTTGTTAATGTTTATTGCTCATTTATATTTAAACAAACAATTGCCAGTAAATGTGATAAATATAAATCTACAAGTTACTGGCAAACCAGCTGCATAATTATTGCTCATTTTTTACAGTGTAGGGTTTGCTTAAATTTGACAGTATTACGCAACAACATGGCATTAAACAGATGTTTTTCAGTGATTCTCTTTACAAAACCTTTTAGTAAAAATAATTTCACACTATATATATATAAAATAGAAAGTACAGAAAATATAGTGCTTTTTGCATTGTGCAATTTTTATTTTTACCCATGTACCTATGTCACGGTGTCGTGTAGATTCAGGCAGGTGAAGACAGGACAGGTAAATTCTCTTATGCAGTTTAATCAAGATAACT
>JAUMHE010000072.1:10850108-10862333 GCA_032359235.1 Enteromius mattozi
AGGACAGGTGAGGAACACAGGTGGAACGGGTAACTAATTAACTAAACAAGGACAGGAACAAGACCAAATAAGGAAAATCAGGAAGACTAGAAAACGAAAGCAAAACAGAACCGTGAAACACTAAACAAAGACATAAGGCGTTACAACCTACAATGCACCTTTTTATTTTTTTATGATGATTAGTTTTATGGAAAATAGTACTATTGCTTCATTTACATTTATTTATTTATTTATTTATTTTTTTACCTTAGTTGGTTATCATATTGATTTTTTTTATTGATAATTTTTTTTCAGTTTTGTACTGATGAAAATTTAATTACGTTTTTGAAACCTAATTCAGTTTTGCATTATGTATGTGCAATAAGCCACTTTGTAAAGTTTTGAATCATGAAAAGTGTTATAAAATTGAATTTAATTGAATTGAATTGCACTAATGAGAATTCAGAGGTAAAAGGGGAGGTGAAAATGACACAAATGCACAAAAAGAAAATCCTTATGCAATTTCTTTTTCTTTCTCTCTCTCTTTTTTTTAAGGGTGAAATGGATCTCTCTTTGTAAAATTCAACACTTTAAGTTGCTCTTTCATCTTTAGCTAACAAATCCTGGGAAAAACCTAACTTCTATTTCATCTAAAACATCTTGTACCTATTTACAGGTATGGTCCTCTGGGGCTTTAGCCTTGCTCAAAGGCACAATGGTAATAAAGCAGTATTGTGACTACGAGTGGGACTGAAACTGCTATTCTAGTAGCCTAGTATGCATGAGAATGACATAAAACCTAATTGTAATGATTTTAAGATCTGCAATCCTCAAATGAATGCATTTTAGCCTACAGGTAGGAATTTCAGAGAATTATCGAGGCTGCAGCTTATGGTGCTGTCTTTCCTTAAGCAATATGAATTTAGCGCATATCTTAAGGGAAGAGAGCTATTTTTGCATGAGAGAAATGTGTTGTGTATGTGTACCTCACTGAATTCTGATAATGGCTTAGTCAGGAATTTCAAGGGTTTGATGTCTGGATACTGGACATCTTTTGGATAGGAATCAGAATTTGGAGTATTCTGTTGAAGGCTGTTTTATTGATCTTCACTCCAGATGCAGATGTGACTGAAAACATGATGATCAAAGCTTGTCCATTTTTAATAGCTTTGGCTAAAGCTCCAAAGATCTGCACACTAGTAATTTTGCTGAAAATCAGAACAACGTTCTTTAAAACCAGAGTGATGAAAAATAAAGCTGCCAGTAATAAAACAATTATTAAAACACCAAATGAGAGCACTTTCTATGGTTATTAACATAGCAGGCATGAGCTCATGAGTCTCTCTACAACTTTACTTTTATCTGTTGGTTTTTGTTGTTATTTTTTTTATTATTTATTTATTTTTTATGTTGGGGGATTGACTGCAGAATGTCTGCAGAAAGTCAGAAAGCTCTGGGTTTGTCCAAAAATTTTTATTTAGTTCATCTTAAAGAAATATGTGCATAATGATTTAATAAGAAAAATTGTAATAATAATATTGCTGTATGCAAATCCTTCCACTGGCTCACAGCTGGAGATGTATGCTTTAAGAACGTATCTGCAGTAATTAATCAGGGGTATATTGCCATATGTACCTAATAAAGTCTTTATAACATAAGAATGTTATCAGGTTGTTACATGTCCTGTCTCAAGTGTGCTTCTGTAGTGTTCATGGCTTTCATTAAGTGTAGTTGAAGAAATGGTCTTTGTGGGGAAGCTTTGGAGTGGTTCGTTTCATTTTGCTTAGTCAAATAAATTCTGTCTAATCACATGGAGGAACACATGCAAAATCTTTTTGTCTATCAGAGCGTCATGGCAGAGGCAAAAGCTGTGATGTGATTGTTGCACATGCATTGGTATGCCCTCTCTTTCTCACAGAGACAATAGTGTGCAGAGATAAGGCTGGGATCACTGTAGTGATGTGATTAGGATGCATTTACTGCAGAGCAGCTGTCAGAGCTGTCGACAGAGAGAACATATCTCACACGGCAACACAAATCACACTGATTTATATGCACACCTAAAAACAGCACTATTGCACTCCACTGAATAATGTTTGAAATCCATGGCAGCCCTTTCTCAGTGTCAACAAACTGCTTAAAGAGATCTGTTTAGAGTATACTGAATGAATTTCCCATGCATTCTTGCTGTTTTTCTCTCTCACATACGCACTTTACCGCTGAAAACAGTGTAATCAATTTGAGATCACTCATTATTTTTCTGCCTGGATGCCAGATTTATGTAGATGTTAAATGCTTATACAGTGACACCACTTGCAGAAATAGGTCTAACTGGAATCACCATTACCACCATATTTATTTGGATCATTTATAATTTAATCTGTACCATTATGTAAGGGACCTTGAGCATACTATCTCTTCAGAAAACTCTTAATTGATGATGCTCTTTCTATAAAACATTGAAAGTGCTGTAATCAGTCTTTTTATAGTAACATAGATAAAATCTGTCTATAACCTGACAAATATAACTAGAGAAAGGAGAAACCCCACAGGTGCCTGGGACAGCCGAGAGCTGTGTAAACACCAATAGAGTCTGGAGAGAATTAGCTGATTAGCATTTCCATTAATCTCAATGGGAATTGCTCGGCTGGAAACAGAAACCCTATTAATCAATTGTATTGCTGAATGGATGACATTGTAAATATATTACAGTGTGTCTTTATTGTTTCTGCCATCCAAGTGCTGTGCTCCATGGATTAGGAATAAACAGCTAATTTTAGCTCATTTTTAGCGACAGGTTGAAAGGTAAATTAAATGTGTAAGATGAAATGAGTTTGGATTATGTTAGATTATATTTTAACTATGATCTCTGAACACATTTAAAAAAGAAAATCTTTGTACACTCACTTTTTTTTTTTTTACCAGCATTTAAATTGGTTTATTGTGCACTTTCCTTAACTGATAATCAATAACTAAAGCTAATGACTATTGTGTGCTCACCAAATAATCTTCAGAAAAGAAGATATTTAAAAAAAGCAAGAATACTCAGACTGAAGGATTTATGGTGATATTATCCCAAATCCCACTGTATTGATGAGTCACTGATGAGTCAGTCTAAATCCAATAATTTGTGTATCTGATTGTAATCTGATTTAAATGATGGTCTTTCCACACTGTGGATTGCAGCTGTTCAAATCTAATTTGTGTGTCCCATGGTGCTCTTTTATTTTACCAGATATCTGCATTGGTTTTCGTTGTGTTGGTACGCTACAACATGCTGTGCTTCTGAACATTTCGGTGTGTGCGCAGAGTGAGACTGCGATCTCTGTGTGCAAGTGATGTGTGTGTGTGCGTCAATAAAAGCAGGTCTATAATGGTGATTAAATAGACATGGAACTACCTGTGCATTAAACGGTTTTAATGTATACCTGCCAGTGTATCAGAATCAAGTAGAAAGACAGGCCATATAATGTATAACATATTTTATGAGGCAACGGCAGAAATGCAGAAAGCTGCAATGTGCTGCTTTATTACTGGCTGCCATCTGCACCAGGGGTCTTAAAACTCCAAGGGCCTGTCCAAATACCCACATTTGACCACTTGTGTTGCCTAGTATAAGTATTCTGGTGCTAACTACTAAATGTCTGTTCAGTCATCTCTATAACAGACAAAACAATTTAATGGTGCTTTGTACAAATTAAACATACTCATCTATACACCAATTAATGTGCAGCACTTTGTATTAATGATATGTAATATCTATTTGTGCCAGCAGCTGTTATTCTGCAGCTCTTGCCTGGTTGTACAGTAATGCTAAGCAGGGTTGAGGTCAGCACCTGGATGGGAGACTTCCTGGGAAAACTAGGTTGCTGCTGGAAAAGGTGCTAGAGTCCAGCGGGGGTGTTTACCCTGTCTGTGTGGTCCAAGTACCCCAGCCAAGCAAAATCCAATCTGAGCAGTCAGACTGCAACAGATTTTCAGAAATGAGATTTGATTAGGATTTCAGATCATATTTTAATGTAGCACGAAATGGATTAGCAGAAATGATGCATTTAATGTGACTTTTCTGCTGTTCTAGAAGTGTTCTTTAAGCAATAACAAAATCAACCCTACTGGAAATGCAATCCGTGCACACTATAACCTAATGAGACTTTTTCTTTTTTATTATGTGTATTGTAGCTTGTGTTTATTAATTGGGCGTACACAGCATAAATTCCCTTTTAAACGCTACACTTTTAAAAGAAAAAAAACAACAAGAATCCCCAGTATTACATCTCAAAACATGAAGGATGCACAACATATCTGTTCAGTGAATTTCCTAGACACAGTCCAGCTTCTTCTGTTTAATGAATCTGTCTCTTCAAGTGCTTCTGGACAGCCATCGATGACTCCATTTGATCTTCCTTCTGTTTTCTGAATTGACCTTTTATTATTATTCTGACCTCTGATTGTAGGTTGTCTGGCAGTTTTGAAATGCAATCATAATACATGAAAATCAATCATATTGATATTGTTGATGTCCATCAAAAAATGGCCTGTTCCTTACACAAAGCTATTGCAAGGCTTCTGAAACGTGGAATGCAGCATAAGTAATATAAATCTGTGAGCAATTATGGAGCTCGACAGCTTGTGATTTACTACAAACATTCTTCGTCTGGAAAAATATGAATATTCATCAAAAGTCTCTCTTTATTTTCCTCAGAATGAATAACAGCCTACAAATGCAACAATATGGGTGAGTAAATAACATTTTTATTTTTACATGAACTATCCCTTTAAGGCTGTATGGTCCATCCACATTAATTTTTCAACACAAGCACACACCACAAAGATGGCATATCATGCATATCCTCATCATCAACACAAAACACAACTGGATGAATTCCAGTTAATTTCCAGTTAAAGAACATTTATGATTCCACAGATAAACACAGTGTAAGCCTGAACGTTCACGACAGCATTTTAATATAAATGAATGATTCATGAGCTAAGGCCATCGTAAAACATTAAGTGACATTCCTAATCAGGATGTAAAGAGGAAATGTTAGATAAGCAACGTGTCAGAGAAGCTTTTAGCTGGGGTTGTCACTCTGAACTCTGAGATTTAATTAATCAGAGATTCTCATTAACTGATTCCATACACGTAAGCTGTTATACACGAGGCACTGTATATTTATAACCCTGTGCCAGACCCCCAAATATCTCACGTTCAAGGTATTGCCTGAGGCATTGTGCTGTCATTTGGTCTTTTACATTCATATTTACCTGTAGTTACATCTTTCTAGAAGATATCCAAGCTCGAAACCACAATGTGATACTGTTGCTTTTCAAGTGGATTCAAACCGAATTCAAGCAACTTGATCATATTATAAATACCAAGACACCATCAGCAGCATATACATGCAGAAATCTGGACACGGAGCAAGAGTCCAGTATTTCATGTTTACAGGGCTAAATCTAGCTTATTGAGGTATCGTGACTCTTTATGCTTGTTGTCCGCTGGTCTGGTCACCACTTCCGAGATCTGACTCGGCTTCTCCGCTTGCACCCCCTCTCCTTGCGGAAAGTCGGTCCAGTGATTTGGGAGAAGAGTTGTGATTTCTTCTGCTGAAGCAGCTGGTTATGTCCGCTCTGAACGAGGGTGTGAAGAAACCATAGATGACTGGATCGCAGCACGTGTTGAGGTTGCCGAAGACGAAGAAAGCGTGATGGATGTATTCTGGCATCACCTGCAGCATTCGAGGCTGAAACCAGTACCAGATGCCGAGCAGGTAGTACGGTGTCCAGCACACAACAAATGACGCCACAATGATGATGGTCATCTTCAGGGTTTTCATGCGTGCTTTTGGGATTATGTTGGTTCCATTGCGTCTCAGACAAGGTTCTCCACCTACAAAACGCAATGCAAGTTAGAAGAATACTAGACAATGGAGCTGTATGACCTGCCTTTATCATTTTGACCCAGAAACTAGAAGACCCAAATTGAAAAACTGACCCAGATTGAAAAAATAAAATCTAGGCTTTCTGGTGATACAACACTTGAACAGTCTGTAACGCTGTTTGAATTATGGCCTCTGCATCGATCTGTAAGACCACACAAAACAGCCTCTAAGCTATTTTTTTTAAATCCACATTAAAACTGATGTCATTTGAGATGAGACTTTGTCTTATCAGAAATAACATATTAAATATCCATATTCAAAGCAGCACTAGAACCTGTCTTATTAACCGTAAAAAGTAAATTCTTTATGGAAATCTGGATGCAGCCACACTGTTTATCAATGACAGGTACCATGTCAGAAGAGAGCAAAAGTCAATTACCCTTTCCTTTACCACGAGGCATCTGGCGGTTGATTTCCACGAGGATTCGCGTATAGCAGAAGCTCATTACCAGCAGAGGGAACACATACAGGGTGACAAAGTGGAACATGTTGTAGGCTGTCTCCTGCCAGCGATGCTGGAAACTTCCATGAGTTACACACTGCACAAAGTCAACTCCTTCAGCCTTAATTGCCCTGAAAATAAATAACTGAAACAATAAAGAGCAATTTATAAAGTAAGGCAATAAAATGTTTTTTTTTTCTTCCCTTTTTTGGTTATCTGGGCATTTGCCTTATTTCTCCTATATGGAACACAAAAGGAGACACTTCATTTCTCATGCAGAGCTACTGTATGACATGTGCTTTTGTGTCCTTTAGAAACCTGAAAGCTCCAGTCTGCAATTTCATGACATAACTCTAACTTTTATGTTCCACTGAAGAAAGAAAGTTCTACAGGTTTGACATGGAATGACATGAGGGTGAGTAAATTATTTGTATTTTTTGGGTAGACTAGCCCTTTAATCACTTTGTTAACTGATTATTACTTGCTACATTTTGCAACTGTTTTGCACAACAGTATTCACACATCCTCTACAAATAAGTAGCAAAGCCTTAAAGTTTACAAATAGAGTAACAGCAAGCCGAAAAGTTTTCAAGTCATGAATTGTGATGAAAAAAAGCTCCTTGTGGCAGGTAGTAACTGATTACATGTCATTTGGATTACATTATTAGATTCCAAAAACTGAGTACTTGAAATTAGATTAAATTACATTTTAAAATACTTATAATCAGACTACAGTTACTCTTTTTTTTATTGATTACATGCTTACATATATAATTGACATAACTTAATGATTCTTGCTTTTTTCATCTTTTAAATGTTCCTTTTCTAAAATATCCTACATATGACATGCAGGTAAACAAAATATGCAATTATTAGTATGTGTTTTATTTTACATGTTTACGATTTCATTAATTATTAGCTTTTCATTAAACTCACAAACCCCCTGTAGTTGTTTGATGAATTCTAGTTTGGGAAACACTGACACTTCGTGTTGATAATGAATGAAATATATGTTTTCTTCCTCTTTGTAATTTTGTATCAAGATTATCCTATTTAAATCAATGTGATAAACAAGTTAGGTCAAAAGTAATCCAACAGATTATATTAAATAGTAAAATGTGTAATATAATGGATTGCGTTTCTAAATACATTTTTTTAGAATCAGTGGTGGATTGCATTTTGTAAGTAATCTACCCAGCTCTGATTGTAGGTGTTTCCCTGACTTATTTGCTACAGGTCCGCTTTTTTCACCATTTGATATACTTCCCTGTTTTGTGCTACACAATTGATCAGGTAGCACTGATGAGTGTGACAGAGGAAAACCCTACTTCTTCCTCTGAGGGAGGTGCGTGCACAGAATACAGGTGCAGGGAAGTGTAGATGTATTGATATCTACAATCAACCACCCACTCTCTTGTCTTCAGAATTGCATCTCTTTCCCATTATCCATGGCTGCCTAACTGACCTTGTCTCAGACAAGCTTCTTTGTCTCTCTTTTAATGATTTTAAAAGCCATGGCCACATCCACAGGCTGCTGAAAACAACATTACTGGAATTAAGTGTGTGGAGAGAAACAGTTTTGTCAGAGAGGTAAGTCACAAGTTACAAGATTCAACTAGGCATTTTAAAGGTTACAGAAAATGCCCCGGGACTACTGTAGCTTGACAAATAGGATCTATAATCAATGCAGCAAGTGCATACTGAAGAGTCACTGATCCAGGGTCAGTTATTGTACCACTTTAAACCACAACTAATTACTTGAATGAAATGTGCAAACTATGATAGCTATCAGGTAATGGAAGTGGAATTGAACTAAATTTGAAACTTTGAAACTAAACTCCACTTTTTTCCCTCAGAGATAAAATGTGTCATTTCCAACCTGGTCTCATAAAAATATGTACCTCTGTGCACTTTTTGTGCAATAACGTTTTTAGGCAGTTTCAAAGAGAAATGTCTACTTAGTGGTGGTAAAACACAGCCAAAACACTTGAACACGCATTTTTTGATGCAACCGTACCATTTCAACTTTCTTTTACACAATTTTTATTTATTTTTTTATTTTTTGTCAAACCATAGCTACACAGGATTTGAACCAGAGCTCCTCACTTCTCAAGTATGTCTCTGTACTCCGTGAGCTAACGAACAAACTCACCTTCATGGAAACTGATAGATATGAAGCTGGATGTGTGATGCTAACATTCAAAAGCATCAGTTTTCAAATATCCCAGAATAGTAATATTGTTTTGAAGTCACATGATATTCTTCAAGTAATTGTGCAAAAATTATGCTTTATCAATTGAAGCACTGTAAATTTGTGTGAAAAGGAATAAAAGGTGTCAAGTTATTTCCTCTAGTGTTAATTTCTTTTGGAAACTGCAGTGATATGTACTTATTGGTACGTATTTTGTGTTTTGCTAAAAAGTGCACCAAGGTAGGTCATTTGGCAATTAAATTAGTGTGATGATCTGTTTATAGTTGTTACCTCATATAGGATCCAGAATAAAAAAAAAGACATGCATCACACGTCAACAAGTGTTTTCTAATTATCCTCCATCTATAAATCCTCTGTGGCAGTTTTATGCTGTTTCATAACAAGACAAGCCCCACAGATGACAACTCCAATTAAAATAACATCTCTTTCATTTACCTGTGGAGAGGCGAGGAGGATGCTGAGGATCCAGGCAGCCAGCAGCATCCTCCTGTTTCTGCGACCGGCATCTAGAGCTTCCAGTGGGTGCAGGATTGCATGGTGCCTGTCCAGACTCACCACCACCAGGATAAACGCTGCCGAATGCATGGCAAAAAGCTTTAGAAAGCAGAGGATCTTGCACATGGCATCGCCAGCATACCACTGCACTGTGATATTCCATATAGCGTCGAGTGGCATCACCACGAAAGTCATGACCAGGTCAGCGGAGGCCAGGCTGGCGATGAGAGGCCGCAGGTGGGAGGCCAGGTGGCGTCCTCGTCCCCGGGTCACACTGATCAGTACTGAGAGGTTACTGACAGCTGCGAAAATGAACAGCACCAGGGTGGCTGCCACACGGAAGCGAGCAGCAACAGTGAATGTGGGTGTCTCCCAGTCGGAAGGAAAGCGAGGAGGGGTGGCGTTCAGCACAGAGGAGTTTTCCCAAATGCTCGTGGGGCTCACTGACAGAAAAGACACGTTTCCTGACATCCTGTGAAAGGGGGAAAAAGATGTGTTGTAGCAGGAGTAAGGCTTTTTCTGTTACACAAATGTAGAATTACAATATTCTATGAGATTCAGTATCACATGGTCTTAATGCGGATGTTAAAGTTAAATTTAAATTCAGAATTTAAGAATGGGCTACTTTTCAATTCATGCATTGGAAAATTGAATTAGAAGAAATTTGCTGAAAATAAAAAGTATATATTTGGGGTTGTTAAGTCTCTTATGGCCGTCAAGGTTGTATTTATTTGATAATAAATACAATAAAAACTGTAATATTTAGAAATATTATTACAGTTTACACTTGGGCTATATTACAATTACATCTTCAGAGTGATATGATCATCCAGAAATCTTTTTAGTATTCTGATTTAATGCTGATTTGACAATTAAGAAACATTTCTCATTATTGTCCATGTTTGTGTAAAACATAAAACGTTTTTTGTTGATATTTAAATATAAAGTTGAAAAGGACATCATTTATTTATTTGTACATTCCAAATGTCTCTACTACCACTCAAGAATAATTATTTGTTTCAATAAATAAATAAACGGACCCTAAGCAAATTTAAATTAAGTATATATATATTTCTGTAGATGACATTTCAAACAGATCTATTTGTCTATAAAACCTTTAAGCTTCAAAGCAAGGCTTTGTCAATAAATCATTCATTTAGACGTGTCTTGACACACCTTCCATTTCTATAGCTTTGTTTTATTTTCACCTATTGCACTAAATTTGCTACATTTGTTTTACTTTAATTCTATTTCCTTTAAATTCAGATCGTTTAGAGGAAGTTTAGTTAGAGGCCAGACAGATAGATGTGCACTAATGGAGTGAACTGAAAGAGAGCCAATTCTTCAATTTTGTATAGATTCTTGGCATTTCCTAATGCATTTTACTAAATAATAATGCATTCTGAAATTCAGCAAAATCTTCACCAAGACATGAATATTCAGATCACATCACCTAGAAAGCCTGTCACCACAGAGGCATTCATCACCCTTATGACTTTTCATCCAATCTCTGCATTTACAGCACCCATCTGCCAGCTCATCTTCCACAGATAAAAACTCTTGCCTGGGGCTTTTTTTTTTTCACTCTGGGTCTCCTCTAGCAAATAGGGGGACCTTGGTTAAGTGGCAAGGAGATAGATTACACCTTAGACGTTTTTTAAAGGTCTATATATAAACCTCTGAGACAACTATCAGGGGTCTGAGCTGAGATTCACAGCACATTGTAATTCATGCATACAGTAGTACAGATGTTCTAACTGCCTTGTTTATTATTCTTCCTGATAAAAAAAAAAAGTAAATCATTTCTAATTGAGTGATTGTGTCATAAGATAAGAGTTTACATTCTTGATAATATCATGCTGCCCAGAAGACAAAAGATCTTTTAATGGTTAAGGGTTCCCACTCCGGCACTGGTTCAGATATAAATGCCCTATCACTCTGACAAATGACTCTTGTCAGTATTTCCCTTCACTCTCAAAGTGATATGGTCTTTTGTATAGCTGTAGCCTGGCAAACAGCATGGAGGTAATAGATAGAGAGAACCCAGCCCCCCTTGTATCTTCACCCCCTACACCAAATTTCACATTGCTCCAGTACTACATCTCTGTCTTTTTGCTGCAGTTATTCTTCATGCTTGACATGAAATATACTCTCCAAAGAGTTGCAATGTCTTGTCCTGGAGAAACTTAGTTTTTTTCCATCTGGTGAAATCAATACGCATTTACAAAAAAACATTTCATGAAAGATTTTACTTCTTGTTGCTGTTTGTTTGATTAATCAAATGAAATACAATGTATGTATCTGGTCTATGAATTAGCATTTTACAGCTGTTATAGATCATGTCCTTTGCTTCACTGTCTTCATGTTTATTATGACAGATTGCTTGAATGATTGCTGGACATCTACCCGCTGGAAACATGGCGGATTTGCACTGCTGCCTCTTAGTGTTGGTAAACATTATGCAAATATATGCAAAGAACAAGCTCAGCCGTCATAACTCTTTTTAATAAAGCACAAGTGAGGTCATGAAGATGAAGATCTGTAAGAAATGCAGAATCACGTAACTACCTGACTTTAAATTTCTTACTTGTTTTCTTTTACACAGAATGGATTGTTTTCTTTGGTGAATTCATCATACATTCATTCAGCGCTGTTCAGAAAACTAGAAATAGATTTTTAGGGATCATTGTCATCATAATCTCCAAAACTTTGCCTGTGAATTTGCGTAATTATATTCATATCCTTACTCGCTTGACTAATGACTGGGAACCAGCTAATTAAGATAGGAGTGATGAGAATATTAAGATTTCATGGCAAATTAATGTGTGAGTGGGTTGATATTTGCCAGAGTGGGATGACATTCACAAAAGTTGCCTGAAATGAGACATTAAAGGTTTTACATTTTTATTCTTCACTTCTCCCATCATGTCTATTGGATATTTTTGATGAGTGTTAAGTTTATAGCTTGTCAAATGTCACAAAGCACATATTTAATAGCAGAAGATAAATAAACTTAAACTCTGCAGGGGTTTAGCAGCTAATTATATAAATAGGTTTATATAATAAGGTTTAATTCAGGATTAATTCATTTAGGAATAATCAGGGAAAGTTTTTTTTTTTTTTTCGGGGGGGGGGGGGGGTGGTTTTACATTATT
>JAUMHE010000072.1:10866169-10897005 GCA_032359235.1 Enteromius mattozi
ATTGGTGAGATTAACAGTTTTTAGGATAAAACCCAAAAGAAACTTATTTTTCTGCAGTGGTCTCTTATTTTTTTCCAAAACTGTATATATATATATATATATGTATGTGTGTGTGTGTGTGTGTGTGTGTGTGTGTTTATTCATATAAATCTTTTCTCTGTAATAACTGTCAGGCTTTGAGTCTTTCCTTTTCTTTTATTTGTGATGAAACTCAATCATGTTGTCTAGAACACAATGACCTCTTTATATAATCTCTCTTTTCACCTTAGTATGCATTTAGCCAACCACCCAAGTGTGTGTGTGTGTGCGTGCACTGCAGTCTTAGTTGACAGATTGCATAACATTCATGAGATTATTTAATATGCACTTTGAGTGTTTACATAACATCTCCCCAGTCTGTGTGCTTAAGAACGGATTTGATCCTGTCTCTAATATTGATGTCACATATCTGATATTGATGATACTTATACTAATATCCTAATCCACTTGTGTACTGAATTTGATGCTAAATATATGAATTGGGAAGTGTTTTCTATCCAAATGTTTTTATAATCAGCATTCAGACCTTTAAATGAATTGACAGCTCACACACCAGAGGAACCCCTCCTCCAGTTGTGTCTAATACTTAATGTTATTCAAACCTTACTGAGCTGTAACTCATTAACATGAAGCTTAATTACTCCCTGTCTGCTGTCTTCCTACCTCTTAATTTTGAACATTAATTAGCAATGAGAAATAATCTCTAACATTTGATCAAAGAACAATCATACATCAATAATAATAAATCAAACATGAAGTTACAACAAACATAAATTTCTGTATTCAAACCTTAAAGGAAAATCCATGCTGTATTAAAATGAGAATGTTTGAATAAAATGACATAAAAGACTTTTCAATCTGTGAAGCATTTATTGCTTACCTTAGACCAAATCAGTGCTTGAAAGATGGAAAATGCTCTTGATGTGTGTGAATTGCATGATTTCTGTCTTATCTTTCAGAACTTTGATACTTCGATGGAATTTAACATTATGACCACCAGGTGGGAGACTAGTCCCCTAAAAAGGACAATTAAATGGCATGTAGTGTACAGTATGGTATTTTTAGATATCACAACTGCTCTGTAAACCAACACAGAGCCCACAAAATGTACACTGATCTATATTTAAACTTAAGCTCAACTAACAGAATCAAAAAAGAAAATGATTACTATCAAGAGCTTACAATGAGGACAGTTTCTGGTGGATTTAAATGTGAAGCAAATAATTTTATAAATCATATAAATGGTAAAATCTGATTTAAAAAAGTAAATTAATTTACATTTATTCCTCTGTTAAAATGTGTGTATTATTTGAGCTGTGTGTGTTTAAATCATTTATAGCCATTTTAAGGCCTTAGGAATACCTCCTGTGATTTGAGCTAAAGGCTGATGTTGCATCATATATCAGTTATACGTTTTGAGGACAATTTACTTCCACTGTAAGCCAGATTTGTGACTTTGCATTTAAAGAATTCACTATTAAAAAATCTGTAAAATCTACAGTAAAAACGGGCAGCTGTGGTATCTGTAAATACAGTAGGTTTACTATTTTCATAGTATTTTTTTACTACTATGGAAGTCAGTGGCGACCCAAAACAGCCTGGTTACAAATGTTTTTCAAAGAAATTCATACAGATTTGGAACTACTCGAGGGTGAGTAAATGATGACAGAATTTTCTGGGTGAACTATTCCTTTAAGTATCTGATGGCATCATGGAAGCATTTGCAGTTTTTGTTTTCTAAATGATTTTTAAGTCAGAGCTTTTAATCACAAGTTAAACCGCTTAGGTGGCTTAGTTTTAGTCTTTAATGCAGACCCCCTGCTGACTTGTCCACTTAGATTGAGGGTCAAATTTGGAACTCTTTATGAAGCACGTACTGAAGCCAACATAAACCAGTCACCATCTCTTAATGTGTTTCTTCACATTTCTGATGTGGGATAACAGGAAACATCACACATAACAGCGGTGCAAAAGCTAAAAGTCTGAATTCACTGATATGAAGAAGTTAGGCAGTTCACACAATCTTAATACAAACACCACGTATAGAAAGTTTATATGTGTCGGTTTACACATTTCAGAATCTCCAGTGTTTTGCATACCACGCAATTAAATAAGCACACATATATGAATACTCAAGGTACAACAGTGTTTAAGATGCAGGTTTAAATGTGAACCTGCATGGTTTGGAAGTTACAGTACCTAACATGTGACTTTGCACTCATACACTTGCCACATGACACCATGTGACTGCAAGACCCTATACCAGAAAGACACAGAGAGAAAGATAAAGAAAAAGAGAGACTGGAATACAGTTTTAGTCACTGAACCTAAAAAAATTGGGTTGCTGATATTTCATAAAGTGAGTGTTAGTTTTCATTGGACAACAGGGTGATGCAAATGGCCAATCCGTGGAGAGAATGCTGGATTAGCCCAGAGAATCACTGCATGCAATACTTAGCACTAATCTGTACTCTTAAATCCAACAGGCCCTCCTCATTGAAATGAGTTACACATAAAATCTGTTCTGAGAAACACACTGGAAGTAAGTCATCACAGTTAAGCCGTCACCTGACTCCAAATAACTGACAAAATAACGCTGTTGCTTGATGAAAGGTTTGCCACATACTCTGTTTTCATCACTTAGACTTGATAAAAGTCACTCTATATACTTAGTTTGAGTTCAGTTTGAATTATTTTATAGGTAGTTATTGTCTGTAAATGAGGTATTCAGATGAAAGATAAGGAACTTCCCTTGATTCTTGGTTATTCTGAACATATGACTCATAGTTGACATCTACTGTTTTTTTCTAAATTTAAAGTGATAGTTCACACACAAAAAAAACAAAAAAAACAAAAAACATTGTTATCATTCCAAAATCTGTTTGACTTTCTGAAGGTCAAAGGGGTCCAAAACATCATTGGACCCCATGAATTTTCTGTGTACGGACAAAACATTAAAAAAAAATATTCATAATATTTTATTTTCGTTTTCCGCAGAACAAAGAACTATGAGCAGCCTAAACGATAACAGAATTGTAATTTTGGGTGAACCAACCCTTTGGGTTAAGCTTGTAATTTTGATCAGCTACGCATTTTTCGTGTATTTATTGAAGAAACCTTTTAATTCAGTGCTTAAGATGCGACATGGAGTAAGTCAGACCCTTGTAGGTGTAGACAGTAGTGAGTTATTAATGTACTCCATATTGCAGTGACTCACTCAGCTCGTGCGTTGTAAATCTGCCGTAAACAACACACACCGCCGCTAGAGGTCTCAGCCTCAGTGTTGACAAACAATAAAAGAGTTCTATGTGAACATCAATACATACCCACCTTCGGTTAAAACGCTATGCGGGTTTACGGTGGACAAATGTCACTAATCTTCCCTGCTTATAACACAAAAACAGCTCCAGTTAACCAGAGAGCGGCTTCTGCGCGACTGACGGGACAAAGCCGCTGCGGTCCCATATATCCGCTACAGTACATGACGAGCGAGATACAGTATCATAACAGTGAGTGTAAACATACCCGGATGAAAAAAAAAAAGCTGCATGTAACAATGGTTTTACGAGGTCTGATTTTACTGTGTATGCACGTGCAAACGATAGGAGACTTCTGGTTATTTATTTTTTATTTTCGCAAACATCTAGTTACAGAGTTTCACACCTCTGTTGCACTCTTAGCATTCTGGATGCAACAATGCACGTGTAAGTAGGTCAAGAGAGTCGTATTGTTCAGTCAGTGTGTGCTACTGCCCCATCAGTGTGCCGATTATAAGAATAAACGAGAGCAAAACAAAGAAAAAAAGATTTCAGTATCTCACAGGCACTGCACATTATGGATATTTTGCTGCAGATAACTATTGGGGAGATGCTGCTGATATCTGCTCAGTGTCCATTCCGATGGATGTCACTTTTCTCGGATGTTTGTCATTTGGTGACACTGACATAGACTGCTAAGTCAGTCTGTGTCATACCACACATCGTTATGACAAAAATGATTTGAAAGCATGACAGTCTGTGGCACATGGCATAGTTCTAACTATTACACTTGTATTAATATACATCAATAAATAGTTGAATCTTTCAGATGACATTAACAATTAAAGCAATATTGAAGATTTTTTACACATCTACAGTAAAAAAAGAGAGAAAAATATGTTCATTGTGATGTTATCAAATGTATGTTTTGTATGCAAAAATGTTTTAACAGAACTTGCATTGCATTGACACTATTGCCCCTGTAGTAAATACATGCATAATTGTTGATGCAGAGATATTTATTATTATTCCTTTGTAAGTGCAACATGACAAAATATTACACACACATATGTGTATATAAAATTACTTAATCAACTACAGTCTACAATTTAAAAATTTTTTTTTGGATGTCATGTTAAAAGAATTATGTAACATATAAAGTAAAAACGCTTGCCCCTGACTTATCAGGCTACATATCAAAATAACTGATGATAAAGATTTTGCATAAAATATATTTGGTTTCTTGTATATGCCTATGTATAATTACGTGTGTTATTATACAGAACAAATGCATTGCAATTAAAAATACATTTAAAGCCAATTTTTAAATTGGTTACTATTTGTTTTTTTTTTAATCTGCATTAGAGGATAAATAAAGCATGCTCATATGACCATATGATTCCCCGCTACATAGTCCAGAAATAAACGATAAGCATGGTTTCGTTACTATTAAAAATAGTTTTCTAACCCTTGGTGCTTCAGACAATGGCAAATCAAATTTCGTGCGATTCACTCCAGTCCACATAAGCGGCCTAAAATCAACCCTCTAAAACTGATCGTTGCGAAAAAGTATAGCCTGTTTTGTTCCTCTGCAAGTTTTGGAAATGGCTGGAAGATTGTCCAAATGTTGTGTGGAATCGCGACGGTTTCACGCCACAATGTTCCTCAAAATGCTCCAGTCGATCGGAAAGAAGAGGGAGTTAATATGGCTGTCCACAATTTATCTGTCAGTGTAGTAAGCTCGCCTTGTGCTGCCGACACGACGCGCATAACAACCCATTTAGTTCCCATCATTTCAGAGCTTCTTGTCCCCTCCCCTCCAGACACAGACAACAACATACACCTTAATAGGGGCGCGTCTCCGACACAGCCGCCGACCAATAACCCGTCTGTCTGGGCAGAGACCAAGGGGATGAGCGCTCGCCGAGGCCCAATCAGCGCTTTTGTGTTGCCTGCCGGTGCCGGGGACTGGTCGTGAGGAGCTACAGCAGCGCTTCAGGATCGGAGAGCGAACCCGGAGCCAGAGGAACCTGAAGGGTAAAGGCGAGTCAGGTGAGTCCGGGGATCCACGCGCGGCCTAGCCGGTTTCGGATCGGATTGGGGAATTTGGGAGCGATATGGTTCAAAATCGTATCGGCGTGCGATTCGGCCGTCGTTTGCTGTAAATGAATGGGCTAAACGGTTAAAAAGGGTTTTGAGGGAATCTGCCGAGCAGCCAGACAATAGCACAGCGGATTTTGCGTGGAAAGCAAAGCGCCTCTAACACGCAGCAGTTCAAAGTGGCTGGCTAATACTATTAAAATGAGCTCGGGATCGCGCCGTGGCGTATCGCACATCGAGCGGCTATTTCAAGAGCGATTCCGAGAAAAGCCCGTCATATTTAGCAGGCAACTTTGACAAGTTTACTAGCCGAAGCAGCATTTTATATGTGTGAAACGGCTTTCATTGTTTCATCTGGTGTCTCTAGGGGTTAACCCAGATTGGCGGAGAAAGCCTCGCGTCCTCCCGGCTGTGGCTACAGTAGTGCAGTAGCGGCTCAGACACAATGAAAAAGCCCAACAAATACACACATGCAACGCCATCAAAATAAACCTAATGCTTGTATTCTAACGATATCGGCTCAAACGGGCTGTTTAGTGAGTGTTTTTGGGGCTGTTCGGGGGAGCGGGGCTTTCTCTGTACTGTGCCGAGGGCACACGGATGGTGTACGGTGAGCCTGTACAATTAGAAAAAAAGATGTCGAAAATGCATCAGCCATTTACGTAAGTGAGGACGTTCTCTCAACTTGCTCCATATGCACGCAAATGGCTGCCCAACACTTGACAGACGTAAGAGTGAAATCTAATTCCAGCGTGAATGCAGGTATTGATCGAAGCCAACAGGGAGTCACTGATAATCGGGGGAGATGACGTTTAGAAAGAAACTCTGATCAATGATATATGCTCTCTGTTATTCGTTCTCTGCAGACACGTCCAGAGTGAGACTGGGTTTACTTTATAGGCTTTATATAGTCCGAGGCTTGCTCTAGCAGTCTGATTTGCAGAGTTTGACCTCACAAGAATTTTTCCTATGCATTTAGTAAGCAGATGACAGTCGTTTGTTTGTGAAGACTTTTACTTTTTTATCATTTTAAAGTAAAAATGCACTTAACAGATAGTTCCACTATATAGGCAAATTCTTATTTTGCAACTATCCAAAGTTATTTTTTTTAATACATGCACTCAGTAATTTTAAAAAAAGTTTTATATGTAAAGAAATGAACTGTTCTAAATCAAGTGGGTCACCCGCTCATGGGTGCTGCCATGTTGAGATCACATGACATGCCATGCCATGTAATAGAGTCTGGTTCCAAAAGTAATTTCTTTCATTTGGGGAATTTATTATTTTTTTTAACGTGAACCACAAGGTTGATAATCAGTGTTATGCTTATGCCATCACTCTGCATTATTTCAACTTATTTTGTTAAGAAACTCTTGACAGCAGATTTCTCAGTAGAAACTACATTACCCATCACTCTGCAAAGAAATAAATTAAGCTAAGCAAATCGCATTACTTCAAAAGAACACTTTAGCACATGTACTCTTGAACTACCTAAATATTTCTGTACATATCCATATTTTGCCATACATGTATAAAATGCTGTTTCTATATACACACAACCGCTTTAAATCAATAGTTTATTTATCCATTTTTTTTTAATCATCATGGGATTTTAGTCCTTTCCTTTGCTCAAAGTTGAGTTCACAGACATTTGGTTTGATTTGGTTTTAAACTATTTTGCATCAAATGAAACTTTGGTGTTTTGATTCACACTGTTGATATTTAGTTTGATTCATGGCTTGTAACTTTTTAACAAAGACTTTAATGCTCTCAATGGGAAAAACACTTTTGGAACCAAGGCTTCTGAAAAAAGTGACTACTGCTGCTAATAATAGACATAACATAGCAAACTGAATGAGTCTGAATTCAAGAAAGACACACAAACGAACAAATAATTTAAAAAAAACCTTAGGTATGAACATCCTATTTGCATCCACGCAAATAGATGTCACCATAAAGTTTAAAACTGCTTAACAGGAGCCAGCTGAATGTAAACAGAAACTTACTGAGTGCACCTTTTAAGTTCAAGGAATTATTCAAGAAACGAACAGACTTAGATACTCCTAGATATTTTTATAGCACATAAAAATTTCCCACTTTGACAGGTCACAGAGAAAAAAACTCTCCACCCACTGTTATTAAAGTCATTTATACTTACTGTGTGGAGAGAAAGGTCTGCATAGAAGTCACAGAACATGTACTTCTCCAGGAATTACCCTGGTGAAATCATACTAATATCTGGTGTAAGTAATCTGTGTAAACAACAAAACCGTGAACAAAATATTTTTTTGTAGCAAGTAGCACATCTAATAAGAGCCAATTGGAGTGTTTTCTGCTAATTTTGAAAAAAGCTGCTGCATACTGTGAGGGGCGCCCAACTAGTATTACATCCTCAAGAGGGGTCCAAACAATGTTCTTATTGACTGTTTTGCTCAAAGGCATTTTGTGTGGACCGTTCCCCCTCCTCCCCCTCAGGCGGAAGATACTTGGCAGTGTGGTATTTATTTTTCTACCTTTTTTGGGGCTATTCATCACTTTAGTCGGTGCACCCGAGCTTATGGCCATCGCCTGTGAAAGGATTTTATGCAGTTTGTTCTCTTTAATTTCCATGGTGCACGGGCACCTTATTGCTAGTGACTGTCTGGTTTTGTTAAGCCCGCGAAACCTGTGAAGTGCGGTCCCAGGTGATAAGATGGAACACACTTAGATGAGCAAAGACTCTAAGCTCAAGTTATCAATGTAGATTTCATCATAGATCTGTCATGGTTTAGAGCTACCTGTCCAAGTACCTGTTCTACCTAAACCTGCAGCACACCAGATCTTATGTTAGTAGTGGTGCTTCAGCACAACATTGGCATTACCATGTTGAATGCATGGATTTTAAACCTTCAAGAGGTACACTATTTAGGGCTTAAGCCTTGTGCTGTGGATAGTTCACCCAAAATACATTACATTGCTCACCTTTGAGTCAATGGGGTCAAAAACACTGTTAACATTCTTACAAATATCATCTTTTGTGTTCTCTATAAGAACAGAAGTCACATGAGGGGGTTAAATGATGACAGAATTTGATTTTTGGGTGAACTATTCCTTAATATAAGCATTTGCAAGTGCAGAATTACTATTTGCAATTTAAAAACTACCTATGTTCAGGTAATTCTGTGTTCGATTACATTTTGACTGTAACACTTAACCTGCATTCAATCATGGGTTCATCTAGAAGACGAGACCATGCCATTGAAGAAGACATTTGAGAGGGAAATCACATTTAGAACTGGATATTGACTCTTGGATCAGAAAGAGTACTTGACTTGGCTGGGTTTCAGGACTGCTGAATGGTCAGAAAAGGTAGTGTTTAGAATTAGCAGTGCCCCTTTGGCAAACGTATTGAGTAGACACAACAAAACGACTTGCTCTGTAAACATGCGCCATGAGATTTACGGCAGTGCAATATGATGATGTGGACCCAAGTTGTGCTAGTTTTGTAAAACGAACCCTCACTGCGACAATCCTGAGATCCGAGAGCAGGGCATTGACACTCAGATGTCCTCCCATTGATCTCCTACCCTTCAACGCACCTTCAGTATCTTTAGTGTTGTTGTAAAGCCGGTTAGAATGAGGAAAATGCTCACGTCCAGTGGTTTTTTGGTTTTGTGTGATAGCGGGTTTAAAAAAGACCCTCAGGACCGAAGTGTCAGGTCCAAAAGGGTTTGATTCATTGGCTCTTGGGTAAGCTAGGAGCTGCTGCTCGCCCTTTCCCCTGATAAGGCTTATTCGTCTAGGAAACAATATGAGCACATGTTTTTTGGCTGTATAAAGCAGTGTAATGGACAACATCATTACCTCAGACCTTCCCATTGACATCATAGAGAAATTAGTCTGTCATATATTCAGGAATGTTTTTGATTTGTACTCGATTTGCGGTTTTGGAAGTTTAGTTACAGGGTTACATATCTTAATCGCACATAGCCTACCATAAGTTTTAATAATTAATCATGTACACTGCAGTTTATCATTTAGCTGTTTTCCTTTTTAATGCAGTATTTGTACTAAAGTTTCCAAGCGCTTCCTTTTATAGAGAGCATTTGTAATCAAGTGGTGTTCATACTAGTTATTGTCAGTCTGTATCAAGTCTTCCGTTTTCATCGACTATATAAGAAGGTCTGATTGAAACCTACTCCAAATCAGTGCTTATTTCATGACCCATAGTTATGTAAAATTGAGATTTGAATGCCTGAATGTTTAGGAAAGAAAGAAATCAGGATAATTACCCCTTAATCAGAAACATTACGTTTATTTAAAAAAAATTCCCAAGCAAAAATCCTTTGAGGGTGAGAAGTCTTGTCGGTTGCTTGTACATGCTACTAATTGATATGGATGATGTTAATGAATGTGAAGTGATAAATCTAGATCAGTGAAAGAAGTGCAAATAAAAAGAAAAGTATGTCAAACTGTTTTTGGGCCTGATGCCAATCTGTGTCAGTATTCAGTACTATACAGTAGGAAGTGTTTTAATAAAGTTCATAAATTGACGTTCTGTCATCATTTACCCACCCGCATTAGGCTCTAAACCTGTATGATACTTTTTTTTTCTTTTTTTCAACAGAACACAAAATAAGGTATTTTGGAGATCATTTTATCTGTTTTGTCAATGGGGTCCAAAACAACATTTTTCAATGGGTAGAAAAAACACTTATGTTTATGTTGCATTCTACTCTGTTCTTTTTTTTGTTCCACAGAAGAAAGTTGTCATTATTTAAAATGAACAATTAAACATTGGTTTCATTCATTAAAATGCAGTCAAAATAAACTATAAATATAAAATGAGAAATGTTGACTGAAAAAGTTGAGGTAATTGGAATAAAAAGGGTTAAGTTGATTGACCTTCTGATTTTTTTTTTTTATTTCAGTGAAAACTGAATATAAACACAATTTAACAATACATAAATAATAGTAAATTATGATTCAGAATGGCAAGAGGGTGAGTTAATGATTTTGTTCATTTTAGGGGGAACTGTGTCTTTAAATCTTTACAAAATCCATTTCAAATTAGAACAACTGAAAAAAGGACGAATCTGCTTAGATGCGACCCGGTTTATAGATCAGATTTTTCTTCTCAGCATTGAAGAAGTGCATACTGCTGAAATAAATAACTGATTTGTAAAGCAATCTGGGCTAGATGTCAACCTCCGTTTTATTTTCATCCCACTGTTTTAGAGGTATCTGAATCCCTCTGGTGGTCGACAGTTGCACAGGGACCTTTGACTCCTCAGCTTTTTCCGCTCAGCTCTGTCAGATGCTGATTAATTATTCTCCACCATTTTAGTTGTGAGATCTTAGGTGGGCAGGTAGCGAGAGGGAATGTTTCAGTCGACTGTAATGCGTTGCATGTATGTTGGTGCGCCGGTCTTGTTAACACCTGAATGGGGAGGCTGCGTTCTGCGGGCCTCATGCAAAGCTTATTAAACCCCACGCAGAAACAATCAGCCCAGATGAATGGCTTCCTGTGAAGTTTAATTAGAGGGCCTCCCTGATGCTTTAGCTGGATAAACAGCAGCAAGAAATGACATGACGGGCCTCTTACGTTGATTCTTGAAGAATGCGTGTATGTGAAGAGCGAGAAGCCCGACCATAGACGAAGATGTTTTTAGCTTTAGGAATGTTGTCATTTTTTCTTTTTCTCTCTCCTTTTCCCTGGTGGATGATGTCTGACCATCCCAATCGTGAAATAGATGAGTTTTTCAAGCTTCACGAGTCTTGGCCGTCACGAGAGCGCCGGATTGTTGTTAATTTGCTCGACGTCTCTCAAGTGGGATTTCTCTGAAGATGAGGTGTGGACTGCATTAATTGCAGCAGGTCCAGGTATTGGCCGTGGTTGAAAAATTCAGAAGTATTGATTCAGACCAAGCTGTTTTCATCATTCCGCAATGTATTACATTGTAGCGAGACGGAAGCTGTGAGTGAATATGAAGCGTATAGACCCGTTTTATGATTACAGTGGGAGGTATAGGCGTATAGTCCCCAGATGGGTGGCTTTTGTAGCGTGAGGTTCTCCGGCTGCACTTGTTTCGGGAGCGTGAGAGCTCTGTGATGGGTTGAGCTGATCGAAGGACTGCTGGAACACTTAATTCAGTGCAATATGAAAAGGGAAAGCGGAACCCATCCGAAGCATTTCTCTCTGGAACCATCTTAGTTTTCATGGCCCGGGGGCTAGTTTGTCTATTAAAGTTGATGGACCTGACATTGTGTATGGCATTGCATCATTTATTTAAGCTAAAGTAGTCTTAGAAATGTTTTTGTTTTGACTATGCAGTCATAAACTTCTCTTTTATTATTGTGACATCAGTCAATGCCAGTGTCTAGTTGCAGCAAACCTCTTAACGGGACAGCTGACCCAAAAATTGTCAGCATTTGTATTCATCGTCATGTTACTTAGAACCTGTGTGACATAACATGATGATGCATTTTAAAATTGGATTTCAGTAGTTTTTAGACCCAGATGACTTGCATTGTTACAAAATTGTTCAAAATTTGTGTTCCACAGAAAGAAAGGGGGGTGAATTATACCTTTAAGTTAATAAGTCATTTAGTTATATTTGGTAATGTAATACGACAACACTTAACAATAACACCAGATACCTGCAAGTAGTTACTACTACTTAAATTAAAAATAAACCAAAAGCTATAACTTTGTTTTTAGACATGCACTAGAGGCATTTTGGCCAATCACAACACACTCCAACCAGTTAACCAATCAGAGCCCATTGCGAATTTCTGAGGGAGGGGCTTCATAAAAACAGGTAATGTTTTTTTTTTTTTTAAGGCACAGTGCAGTGTGGAATAAGATAATTTATTTTATTTATTTTTTTTTTAAATTAAGCTTTAACACGTTACACTTTACAATATAATCACAAACAAGCCTAGAAAAAGAAGTTAAGAAGTTAAAGTACTGAAGTGCCAAATCTGAAACCAAATAGTAGAAATAAATTAATAGAAATATTTGTAAAATTGAAAGTAATAAAAAAAAAACGAGAAAAGCACAGCAAAATTACTAAAACTTAATAAGATTAAAACTAGAATGAAAACTGATTAAAAAAAAAATTAAATAAGTACTAAAATTATAATTTTATAATAGATTATTATAAAAAAATTATACTTAACACCTGATCTGACCTGGCTTTACTTGATGTTTGTAATCTCTCATATCATCTTGGACAACTTTACTGGGTTAAACTTTGCTTATTTGACATGATTTCTGGATTCTTAGTGTAGCTTCGGCTGAAACGGCTAACTAAAATGTATAAATAAACACAAAACAAAAATAATTCAGCTGGTACCTTTGAGGAAATCTCTGAAAGCTGGCGTACCTGTGGTAGTTAACCTTGATAAGAATTATAGCTGACTCTCTGAACATGCGCAACCGCAAGATTCAATTCCCATAATCCCTGCACAAATGCCTCTTTGTCTTATTACTGTGTTTAGCAGATTAACAAATTGAACCTTAGCACATTTAAGCATCCTCTCCATATCACTTCATTCAGCTGCAGGCCTTTGTTTCTTGGGTCATTATGTTTTAAGGGGTGCATGATCTCTCTGTATGGACGAATATTGTGCGAATGCTGAAATCTGGCTTTTCTTGAAGTTTTGGTCCTATGTGCACTTCACATAGTCCGTCTCTTCAAGCCTATCTGCTTTTCCAGAGCGCCAGTTCCTTGGTGGAAATCATGTTTTCCCAGAGTATATGTCTGTGTGCCCATTACTTCGAGCGTCAGAAGGGAGCCTCTGCAGATTTTATCTCAACTTGATAAAGCACTGGTCATGTCGATGGGTTTAAAGGTAGTGTGCACGGATTGTGTATTAGGAGATATTTGTACTTTTCTTTTTTTCTTTTTTTTTTCCCTTTTTAGTCTTTTGCATATGATTGATTTGAATACGGCAGTTTTTGGGGGGGTTTTTATCGCCTGACTGTCCTCTCTGCCTCCTTCCCAGTTCAACCCCATTTTAAAATCTTTTTGCTACCTCGCTTTCTCCAGATGGCTCACGTTCCAGCATTTTTCCTTTTTTTTTTCTTTTTGTTTAAACAACGTATGCCCCACCCTGTGGTCTGAAGTTCCGCAATGAGCCGTCTTGACAAGGTGCCAGCTTTTAGATTCAGCGTCTCGTAAGAAGTACATTTTCCTCTTACTGCCCCCTTTGGCCCCCTCCTTTTTGTCTTTTTTTCATTCTGTCTTTCTCTTTCTTTCTCTTTCTCCCTCTCTCTGTGTTCGTGTGACGTCCTGACCACTAACGGCTACATATTAAGAGATAATTCCATACCCTGAGGTTACAAACCGGCTTAGACTGGCTCTCTCGCATTTTGACTCCACTGGGTACCCTGGGTGAAAAAAAAAAAAAAAAAAGATATTGTAACTCCCTTTTTTTTCTTTTTTTCTATTTTTTTTTTTTTAAAGGAACAGGAGACTAATTCTCCCTGAGAATGACATCAGTTCAGTCGGCACTGCTTAAAACAAACATGTTATGCATTTATGCATGCTACAAGGATTGCTCATACCCCTAAAAGCACGACCAGGCAAACCATACTGCACAACTTCTGTTCTGAAATATGATTATTGGAAAGAGTTTTTTTTTTTGTTGTTGTTGTTTGTTTGTTTTTTTGCATAATTAATCACCTTAGTCACAATAATGCAGGTTTTATTTTAGAACAGGCACACTTCAGTTGCAAAAGATTGTGGACTCTGGTTGTATCAACTGTACATTGGAGACCAATGCTTATTGTGACATGAGGAGGATGCCACAAGGGCTATAGCTCTCTGACTATGAGGTTTGATACTAAAGTGCTTTTTTTTTTTTTTTTTTAAATGATGCAGCATATGTTTCAAACATGTACGTGAATATAACAGCGCACTGTCTTACTTTCAGCATGGGTCAGCTATATAATGAAAGCAGATTTTTCTCTAAAAGATTGGACTCTGTTGTCAGGGCAAAAAGGACAAAAAGTATAGTTAATGTCAGGTTAGACACATTGTAATGTATTTAAATTGTTATAAATGTATGCAGCTTATCTAATCAATGTATTGGTTAACCAAAACAATAATTTTGTGTTGCCTTTTTACATTTGATTGAAATTGAAATGCTTTAATTTTTTATTATTTAAATGTAGCCATCGAGCCTTTAATAGACAATTGCAACAACTATTAGGGCATGTTGTCACAGAAAATCAGCAGTGAGTATTAAATGAAAAATATCTTTTTTTCCTCAGCAATAACAGTGCAGCCAAGCGCCTATACAAAACTGGACTTCTAAAATAATACCCTTGTCAATCTTACTAAGTAAATATATGTATATGTGGTCACACCAATTTTCGCTATTCACATACCATTAACTACAACTTGTTTCTCAATAATTTACTAATTTGCTGCTTATTAATAGTTAGTAAGGTAGTTGTTAAGTTGGGTATTGGGTAGGATTAGGGATGTAGAATATGGTAATACAGAACGCATGCTTTATAAATACTAATTAACAGCCAATGTGTTAATAGGCATGCTAATAAGCAACTAGTTAACAGTGAGAATTGGTCCCTATATTAAAATGATTACCATATAGCGACAACTAGCATTTATAAAAATGATCTTGACTGGCATAAAAACAAGGACATTGTGTTTCTTTCTTATAATGGCTTTGACTAAATTATGTTATTATTTTGTGACCATCTTTAAATTCTCCTTCTAAGGGATATCAGAGCGATTCCTCTCCAGTTCTGTTTTTTTTTATTTTATTATTTTTTATTTTTTTCCACGTCTTTGTGTATTTTCTCTCTTCTGGCAAGAGTATTAGATTGTGTTCCTCCTTAACCTTGAAGTCTGTCTGTATCTTGTATAAATAGGTCTGTAGCTTTATTCAGATCCTCTCCATTCGTCTCTCTACAGTCGCCGCCTCTGTTAGAAAACCTCCTGTTGAGGGTTTTTCTCATCCCTCTATGTATTTGAGCTGAAGTTTGGATGTGAGGATTTCTGAGGAAGAGCAGCAGCAGAGAGACAACCGGGGCCTGTCCAAGACACGGTTCCTATCGGTCCATGCATTCTGGATCTGAGTGTCAAGGTTCGAGCAAAAATAAAAGTTCAGTTTCATTCAGTATTTCCTCCTCGTGTTTGCAGCCCCGTGTGGTTTTGGTACCTGCATACTATCACGGGCCTCTGGTTAGCACTGTTCCTCGCAGGTCTAATCGAGGAGGAAACCTGGTTTCGCATTTCCTCACTGTAGGCTGCTTTAACCGCTGTTGCGTCTACCACCTCTTTCGGTATCTTAAAGATCTTGTTGCTGTCTTTATTTGGTCTCTTTGTCTTCAGCCTCACTCCCCCACACACTTCCTCCCCTTTGCCCCCTGCTACTGCCCCCACCCTTCTCCTGAACCGCCCCTCCCTCCCTCGGGCGACAGCAGAACAGGAATTGATTAGTGGCACGGCTTAAAAATAGAAGGGCCTGTTGTCATGGCAACGGCCACAATGAGCTGTTGTCTTGTTTAATGAAGACCGAGATTTTAAGTGTTGTGGCTGAACAGTACAGTGAGCGGGAGACGCCATTTCTGGCTAGGTGTGCGCAGACGGACGGGGATATTAGCTGCGATCACATCCCTTCTGTCATGCGGTATGCAAATGATTGTGAATGTTTTTGTGCGTGTATATGTGCACGTGCCGGACGGTTTTCCGCTTGTGGCTTTGCAGGTACGACTACCAGTCTGCTTTGTCGCAGTCTCATCCTGGTTGCTTTACCCTCAGGTACTCACTGAATCTGCAGAGGTGCATTAAGGTAAGGCATCAAATGCATCATGCGATGGCAGCTCCAAAACACGATATTGACTCAACCCACATCCTGTTACCCATACATCCCGAATGCATCAAGCCAACCAATTACAACCTTGTTGCCATGGGTGCCATCCGCCTAATTGGCCTCATTAGTGTCAGAAACTGGCCGTATGTAAATTTTGGTCATATTCCCAGCAGATCTCTCTTCTGAGTAATATACAGTAATAGTTAGCCATTGTGTAGGTCATTGGTGAGGACAACGATCCAATTAGCGAATTAACCATTAAGCTTTAGATACTGTACTCGACTCAAACTCCCAGAAGTGGTTTTGAAATTCCTGTCAGCATAGGAGCGTGCACATAGCGTGCCGTTTGGTGACTGTATGCTAATATGCCTGTCCTGAAATTCCCCCTCAGCAACCTACTTTTGTGACATCACAGCACAGCTGACTTACAACATCTCAATTACGCTTGCATCACTTTGCGGCTGGATTGCGTGTGATGCGAGAAATGATTTATACTGATAAATATGTCAACGAGCTTTTTTTTTAATTTGAGATTTCATTTGCATCTTATGAATACAATTGTTGTAGAGCTCCAGTGGGATTCCTTCAATGTGATTTGTTGGAGTTTATTTTGAAACCGTAATTTTAGGAAGGTCTTTAGGCCAGGAGTTTATGATGCCAAGGGCTCCCAAATTTTATGATCCCTTTGCAAGGGATTCCCTTTTTGAAATATAGAAGCAGCTTTGTGTTTTTATGAATGCAGACCAGTTTATAGTAAGCGTTATGTTATGACAAAGTCTGATTGTTAATTTACTTTTATTAGTTGTTTCCATTGTAATTAATTTCTTTTAATTAGTTGTTAATTGGCCTATATTCATTGCTGCACTGAATTCAAAGCAAATAGTTGAAATATTATCTGGAAAATCTGTAAAGTTTTTTTCTTTTTTCTTTTTCTGTTCAGGTCATTGTTTGAAAATGCCTGCTAGAAGAAGTTTTGACGAGTTTCAGCTTCGTGTCACTTGATTGTCCTCCCATTCTAAGATTAGTTTCCAAGTGACTCTCTTTTTGGTGATCCATTTTTTTCAAATGATTTCTGAAAAGGCTTGCTATTCCTTGATAATTTGGCAATGCTCAAACTAAAGGTAGTGTTGATCACCAGCATATTGTACAAATGTGAAGATTCTTTGATTGAACTTTGGTGAGCTTTCCTGTAGCTCAAACAGTAGAACATAGCATTGGCATAGGCTCGAATCCCAGGAAGGCAAGGACTGATGAAATGTAAATGTGTACCTTAAATGAAGTAGTCGCTCTGGATTAAAGCTTCTGCCAAATGCGTAAATGTAAATGTGTAAGCTTCTCCCCATTCGGCCCAACTATACATCTCTGGGACTCTTATTGGCTTTGATTTTTTTTGGGAGATGCACAGATACTAATTCTGAGGTGCTCACTGGTACTCGTATCTGTATGTAGTCTACTGCCCTCTAAATTCATTGCTGTGTTGTACTTTAATTTCCCTGAGCTTCAGTTCTAATAATTAATGTTGATATTACAGTCTATCAGATTTGCCGCATACAGAACCACAGAGATTAAAAAACTGCAACTCCAACTAAAAAAAAACAAAAACGAGTGCATCACCTAGCCCAAAACCAGTCACATCTGTAGCGTTTTTGATGGGATTGCGGTAAACTGTGTATCACACATTCTGTTGCCGTTACAATCACCACAAGTCAACATTTGAGAAATATGTCGAGTTTAAAGTAGCTCTGACTCCTTTTGCTGATCGGTTTACAGTTCTTCAGTTACACTTTACTTATATGTTACTGTAACAAGTTTTTAAATGGGTTTTCCCAACATCTAATGTTGGTTGGACAATGCAATAGTCTTAGCCCAAAAGTCATGCCTTTGGTTAAGCCAATGTTGTGTTGTGCTGGTCAGGATGCTTAAACAAACAGAGCTTTGTTTTTATAGCGACACAAGAGGAACATCTGGGCTGGTAACTACTCTGAATTGTGATCAAATTCTAAATCTCTGCATCTTTGACTTTGTCAGATGCCCTGATCGACTGAAATTTGTGTTCTAAATAGCTTTCTAGAAAAGCAGATGATCAGTTTTGTCCAGAAGTACCTGAAAAAGTTGTGGCCTAGCTTTCAGGAAAGTCAAAAAAGCTTCTATAATCTAAGGCCGTGTTCTGTAAAGTCATTTGATTCATGGTCTTGAGGGGTTTAGGGAGCTGTTCTGTTGACATCTTTCACACGTTTAAGCCCAAGTGTTCTGCCAGTCCATATTGATCAGAGGGCTTACTCACTCGGAAGACTAATTTGAAAACAGAAAGGTGACAAGTAACTGTTGTGAACTAGTTAGCCCCTAAAGCATCTCACTGGTCCAGAGTGCATGTTTTGTGGTCAGGTGTTTGTTCATTTTCATCTTTTCACATTTCTCACCACCTTGTTTAGCTGTTTTTACCCAGTTAAAGCCTATTCTCGGATCCTCAGGTGGTGGATACCAGAGCGAGGAGCAGCGAGAGCCAAAGTGACAGCCGAATGAAAGAAATCAGGCAGGTCTTGACCAAACGGGTGTTGTCACCTGCTTTTGCGTCTCTACTGGAGTCAGGCTGCAGAAATGGCTGCAGCATGAGATCATGAGGCCCGGGTCTGCTGTTCAAGTCATATTTCTGCTTTACGCGCCCTGGGGGAGGTCACACTCTCGCTGGTGCTTTGTCGCTTGTGAAAGCGAGTTCACGGAGTGGCAGCCAGCTGCTGGAGCTGAAGATAAACCTCCTAATGGCAAATGGAGGGTCGTCACCTTGTTGACATTTCGTTCTGCAACATGCCAGAAGGGCTCGGGTGTGCGGCAGTTTTGGAAGTGGGAATCTAGGCTATCCAAATTTTAGGCTGGAATATACACTAATGTGACTCTTCCGTTTTTGCCCCAATTTGCCGATTTGCAGTTTTTAGGCAGCCAGAATTCGCCAAGACCTGATTTTGGGCTGATTTTAGGTCTTTTATAACATTTGGTTAATTGCATACCTTGTATATAATTTATTCACAGAGCGCCATGATAATAACCTTGGTGCTGGCATGGAATTAAAAAGTGAACAAATAAATAAATGAGCTGATTTTAGAATTTTTTTATTTGTTATGTCTCTCCTCACAACAATAACTTGAAAGTCTAGTATTGTCTAATGGCCAGTTTTTTTCCTGAAACCATTTACGCAGTCTGGGTAAAAAAAATCTGTTCAGATTTTAGAAGTTATTTAAGCCTCTTTCACACAAAAATTCCAGAAAATATGTCCTGTGATTTTTCACAGGATCATTTGATTGTGGTTCATTTAAACTGCCAGTGATTTTCCGGAATATGTGTATGCGTTCACACATATCTCATAAAGATCCCGTAAAGACACGTGACATTACAATGTAATGTGTTGCGTTTCACTAATCTAGCGAATGATCTCACTTTTAGCGTGGATGGTAAGGAGCTCCCTGATCTCTGCTTCATTATAGTTTGCATATAATTTTTCATCATGAACATTGATCTTTTTTCAAAAGACCCGGTAAAAGTTGCACGATAACGTCCGTCATCACTACGACACAACCTTTACGGCATTGCCTCTGGCTTTTGTTCACACAGAGCTTGTTCCGGGACTGAACACGACAATGTTACTAGGTCCCCAACCCGAGATCGATCCCAGAATAAATCCCGGGATGTGTTTGCATTCACTCTGGCAATTTTCCGACAATTTTCCGGGTTTAAGTGTATTCTAGCCTTTAATCTTTTAAAATGGCTTGTATTTGTATAAAAAAAGTCTTGGCAGCAAGTTTGGTCACTACATGGTCAGCTTAAAAGTGACTACGGCCAAGTTGTTCATCATTTCCCATTGTGGTTATCTTTATATGATTAATAGAAGATTAAAGGTGCCATTTTTTTGTTATTCTCATATCCCTTACCTTTATTTTAGAGGGTTATATTTTTCTGGCACATTAACTTAAATATTTAAGTCCGCTCTTATTATGGTTGCATTTTTTTGCTTGACGTCTACACACTCTGTCCGTTGCGGTGAAAGTAAGGAGAATGTTTATTCGGTTTATGAAGTGTTTATCCAGGACCGAGAGTTCTGACATGATAAATGTCAAATCCGAACCCCTCTTCACAAATGATATAAACAGAAAAAAGTATTTTGATCCTCCTCTACTCCAAAGTCAACAGAGGTCTGCTTAAAGAGACCGTACACCCAAAAATTAGTCTTCATTTACTCACCCTCATGTTGTTCCAAAACTGTGACTTGCTGTCTTCTTCAGAGCATAAAAGACATTTTGAAACTTGTGTGTGTTCATACAGTGTCCATACAGTGAACGTCATTGGGGTCTAGTGTGATTTTGCTCCACATTGCATATCAGCATATCTACAGAAGAAAGTAAGTCATACAGGTTTCCATCATCATAAAAGTTCTGTCACTTATTTCAGTTTTGGGCGAACTATTCCTTTCCACTACATCCATACTGTTGACACCTTAAAACTCAATTAGCTCTTACTGAAAAGCCACCCAAATAATTCCTCAACCAAATCTGAGAACATTACTATGAAGTTTGCATTCAGCCATTGCCTCCATTTCCCAAGCGTTCATGGCTCTCACCCTGTATGACCCTATGCCAAACCCGCTCGCTCCAGCTTTAACTAGGTTATTGCGTCAACGCCTGCCCTTCACTATAAATCACTCTCCTTACATTTAAACCCCAAAGAACTATGATTCCATCCAAATGGATGCTTCCGAGAACAAAACAAGCAGCAAGACTTGGTCTTGCCCAATGCGTCTTGTTTTTTAAATTTTTTTTTGTATTCATCAGGGTGGGCACACACACCTTTAGTGATGGTGTAGCAGCCATTTTGAGGTCTCCGTGCTCAGCATCAGATGCTGCAAACAGGGAAGACTTAATCTAGCCAATTGAGCGGGTGGGTGATCAGAGGGGCTGTATGCGAACAGGCAGATTTGGGAGATGGGCCAGGCTCCGAGGGTGGGGGATGGGGGGGAGAAGCGAAGATGGGTGCAAACCCCTGTTCTTTCACGATAAGTGCTGCGCCTTAGGATCAAACTTGGGGAGTATACATCGCTACTCTTGCGTGAAGGAATCTGAGCGTTCAGATATCAGACCCGTCCTGAGGGAGTCCCAGCCTGCCGTTTAAAACAAGGCACCTTGTACCTCTCTGGGTGAGGGATGCGATGCCACCAGCGCTTTGGTCCGGGAGGTGGGGCAGCGGGTTACGTCAGCCAAATGAATTGTCATGATGCAGATCATGCATGAAATGAGCTGCGGATTCCATCGTGCACTTGCAATCGGCCATATTATTATCATCACTTCTTTTAGCTGGCAGGTTTTTTTTTTTTTTCTGATACACTTCCCGAATCGCTTCTCTTTTGTTGGGGGCAAGGGTCTTTGATTTTGCACGTGTGTTTGCGGTGTACCAGTTCAGGGGGCTTCGGGGTGTGATGGTGTTTGCAGTGGGGGCAGAAGGAGGAGGACATTTTTGTGCTTGCAGTGATCTGATCGACAGGCAGCAGTGGCGTGTGCATAAAGAAAATGGTGTGCCGGTGGGGGATGGGCAGAGGGGAATTAAGGGTTGGCATTATGACAGGGTAGCGTGTCAGGAGAGTGCTGCTGTCTCTTTTTTTTTTTTTTTTTCTCCATTCCGTTTTCTCGTCTCAATCTCGTCCTCTTCATCCTCCGTCTGCCCTAACCCCCAACTGTGCCCCCCCACCTGAACCGATTGAGATCCCAAACGTGCATTGCGTATCTGTTTACAAAAAAAGAATAAGAAATGAGAAGTAGTTTGTGGTCGTCCGTACCTTTAAGGGGCCCCCAGAAAGTGAGCGTGTGTGTTTATTTTTACAACGCAGGGAGGAAAAAAAGGAATACTTTTTTTGGAAGTGGGGGGGGGGAGGGGTGGAGAGCAAGAAGGGAGGGGTCAGTTTTTGCTCTGCTTTGTGGTGTGTGGCACAGCTGTATTAGAATGGCGGGTCTGAAGGGCACAAAGTGAGTCTTGTGTCGGTATGGCCCATCAAGCCGCACGCACGCACAAATTGTTCCTCGTTTTTTAGGCCCTTTCCTTACCTTGCCAAGAAGTCCTGCGCAAATGACTATCCAGGGACCATCCGAAAGGGATCAGTGGGACTATATGGCGGGACAAAAGGTTGATTAGATAAAATGGAGATTTGAAAGTTGTGGTTTAGGGTGTTGCGAGGGTCGCTGGGTGAGATCGCCAGATAATCTCATCCGGAGTGAATCTATACGGCTCGTCCACGGTGTACTCGTGCACACCATTTCACTCTCTATCTCTGTTTTTCTTTTTCTCGCTCTCTCTTTCTTTTCATCTCGGAGCTGCTGCTGCTGCGTTGGCTGGCGTAGTGCCCAAAGCAGTGAGTCTGTCGTGGAGTGCGCGTGTGCAGGTTTCTGGGGAGGAGGAGGAGGAGGAGGAGGAGGAGGAAGGGGGTGGCTGGGGTGTGTGTGTGTGTCGATATGCAAAAAGGGGGGTGGATAAAGGAGGAGTGGGCCGAGTAAAGAGAGTCTGGTTTTTGTAGCAGCTGACTGAAACAGTCATTATATTATGTAAAGGGGGACGGGGGGTGTGATGGTGTGGGGGGGTCAGACTGACGTGCACTGAACGGCCCCTCTGATTGGCTGGCTGGTGCCATTGTTGGTTATGTGTATGCTTGTGCGTTTATTGCTCACGCACTCCCTCGCTCTTTCTTTCTACTGTCTCAGTCACTCGCACTTCTTTTTTTTTTTTTCCTCTCCTCTTGCTCACTCTTTACCCTCTTTCTTCCCCCTTTTTTCCTTTCTCATGCAGTCGTGCAAGGTGGGTGGTTTGTAGTAAGGATACGACATTATATATCAGGCTTTTATTTGCTTGCTTCTAAATTCTTCAATCGTTGTTGTTAAATTAAAGGACGCTATGTGGCCTGATTTTAAAATTGTAGTGTAGCATATTTGCTCAATTTTGTAAGGGAGATTACCGGATGTTTTGGCGCTTGTAAAGCCAATCTCGTAAATTAGACTTTGCAATGCAACGCAATGGCGGATGTATGATTAAACTATGTCAGAAGAAGAATGAGTGCAAACGATGACATGAGAAATAATGGGATGATAGAGAGATGATGAAGTCATCAGGGGACCAATTACAGCTCAATTTAATTTGTAATTGGGGATGTCCCTACAATAAGGCATTTTAAGACTAGTCGCTTGTGGGTCTCAGGAGCTTAATTGGGTTTAGGAATAACTACAGTACTGTGTGTTTCAGAGGAACTACAGCTGAACGTGACTATAAGGTAAACCGGGCGTAGTTTTAGCGTTGGCTGAGGATTGTTAAGCTAATCTTTAAAAAAATATATTAATCCTGGGTGTCAGACTTGGATATTTTTATTCAGTAAGGATGCATTAAATTGATCAAAAGTGACAGAAGAGACATTTATAACGTTGCATAATAATTTTATTTCAAATAAATGTGATTCTTTTAAACTTTCAAAGGATCTATAAAGAAAGTATTACATTTTCCACAAAAATATCAAGCAGTGCAGCCGTTATCATAATGATTTCTGAAGGATCATGTGACACCGAGGACTGTAGTAATGGCTGCTGAAAATTCAGCATTGGCATCACATTAATAAATTCTACATTGTAATATTTCATAACTGTATTTTTGATCAACTAAATGCACCCTTATAACCGCAAACTTTTGGATGTTTATTAGTATTTTCGGTGAGGGTTGTTCTGGTTTATTTTTGACCGTTGTTTATTTTATAATAACCATCTGCTGGTTATTCCTGTCATATCTAAAATAATCTTACCGTGGATGCTTGGAAATAGCTGGAAAATTCATGTTTTACCTTTGTAGGCTTGCATTCTTTGCTGTCAGTGACACTGGTCTGGTCAGCATCAGCTGGAAAACATGAATTAATACAATAAAGAATTTATCTTTCTTAGTGTAATTACACAGAGTATTATGAATATATAAAACCACCATAAATATATATAAACTATGTTTTTAACATGCACTTTTAAGATGCTATTCCTCTCATCATCATGCAGGACACATTGGACTCCTCCACAAGCCGTGACTTGACTTGAACCTTTGAGTGTCACACATGTTTTGTTCTGAACTTCAGCTAAATATGCATGGTATTATAGCTTGCTGGACTGGCAGAATAAAATACTGTAAATGCTTTATACATCAGAGAATCAAAAAGTAACAATTGGCGATGATCCTTTTGTCATTGGTCACAGAGGTCTCGGATAGTATTAATGCAACCAGAAATGTGGAGGTGTCACTTGTCCATTTAGTGAATACAGATTCATCTCGCCCACATGCTCACACACATACTTCTAAAGCTTTCTTTCTAAAGTATTATGGCTAAGCAAGGTCACCATGGCTGCCATAGACAGTACTGCCTGCGATCAGTCACATCTTATAGGAATGGATGATTAGGACTGAGCTTTCCAGGAGTTGGACATTAACTAATATTCATTAGACCCAAACATTTAGGCAACGTGTATGTGTATGTTGATTGTGTGTTTGCACCAGGAGCTGTGCATCGTTTGATCACAAAGAGCATCAGTTGTCAACACACGGATGAGAAGCTCTCCTTCGCTGTCTGTCTATGTGGTCTATTAGTGGTACCATGCTGCTTTTCTCCTGACCGATACGTGTGTCCACGCACCTTTGATCCCAGCTTCGCTCCGGCGCATCACATTATACACAATCCCTCGCTTGCAGATACACTGAAATCAAAGTTAAGGAGTCCTAGGGCAAATGTTTGAATTCTGCATGACCTCAAACTGAGAGGGGAGCTCCGAGGTGTCAGAGATGAACTATGAGTATTCACAATGTGCTTTCTTTCAAAAGTGAATAGATTCTGTTTTTATTTTGTCTGCTTTATACTATAAAAATGTGTTCACTTGGCCTGTTTATGCTATATTCATATTTAAATCTATACTTTTGTTCCATAAGAAAGTCTCTCTTTGCTTTTGCTATAAATTTCACATAGCAGTGTTTTAACCCTTCCCTCCCAATTCAAACTCCTAACGAATCCTTTTTTTTTTTTTTTTTTTTTACTTTATTAAAAGAACTGGTTCATAAGAGTCATTTGTTTCAGGAGTCGTACTCCACTGGTCACAATGTATGCTTCTCATTCACAAGAAAAAAAGAACTGGCTTGTGAATTAAGAAGCACTGCACTAATACATTTCTACACTGCTCAGTTGTAAAAATATTAATATTGGGAGGATTACATAAATGAAAATCCCATTCCCCCCTGGCTCCCCCCATCCTTCTGCAAATGTACATGTGTGTATACCTTTTGAAAGTTTTTTTTTTTTTTACTGCCTATATATAATTTAAGGTTTACTCTCACTATACGAGGTCCAAAGAATTAATACTGGGCAAGAGGCAGCACCTGATAATGTTCTACCTTTAGACTGAAGCTACGAGCAGAATACAAATGCATCAGACAGATAAAGAGGTTCCAGCACAAACAATAGCCTGCATAGAGTCCTACACATTCACTGTCCAGACACTCCCAGTGTGTGTGTGTGTGTGTGTGTGCATGAAGGAGGGGGGAGAGCCTCTCTCTGCCCTCTGGCCATGAAGGGTCCGCCCAAGCGTGCCTAACTAATAAAGACGAGCAAACACACACATGATCATTTAGATCTGTAGTACGTGACACATGTCCAGAGTGCTGCAGAGTCTTATGTGTACACACAATCAAATCTGCACTTGAGCACGCATGACCCCGCAGTGTGTGTGTGTGCTTCGCATGAGAACACACGCAATCACACGCACACACACAGAGCGATTCAGTCACGTTATAGACTGGCTGTTGGGCTCCCGTGTGGTGTGTTGTGCTTTTGTCCGGAGGGGAGAACAGGAAGTTAATGGCTGACTGTAAGAATGCAGCATAGAGATTGGCTCATCTGCTGCTTCAATAAACCAATGTCAACGCTGGTTTAAACCGTTTATTGGGTTAACGGTGTGTTGAAATCAAACACGCATATTATGCTGTTTTATATAGGGCATCGTTTTGTAGTTTTACCTGTGCACTTAAGAATTTGTAGTCCTGATGGGTCTCATCATACCATAAATTCAATTTTAGGAGACAACACTCTGTCTCGTGGATGGGAGAGGATGTCTTCCAGCCATTTCTGTCTCTTTAGCAGGACTGCTTTTTATCAATCTACTGCACTGTAGTTTTCTCACTCCGTCTCCTGAAACGGGCTCCTCATGCTAGATCCAACAGCAGAGCCATTGCGCAGGAGTTGGCGTACCATGAGCTGATGAATGAAGCTGAGACGTTCAATTAGCAAGGCACCAACATAAAGGAATAAACCAAAAAATGTTTCAGTAAATAATTTTACTGAAAAAAAAAAAAAAATAATAATAATTGGGGCAAATTGGGAAATTGAACCATTTTTAACAGAACAATTATATCTGATGTTTTTCCATGTACTCAGATTTTGCTGCATGTGTATCCTACTCAATCTGTGTCAATGAAATAAGATGCGGAAACAATGTAAATCATATATCTAGGTGGCCTCTTAAAAGTGTTAAGGTAATTTTGTACAGCTGTTTCATATATGCTCAAAGATCTCGCTCTGTCTCTCAGATGAGCATTTCTTTGGAGAGCTTTGTAAGTTTGCTTAGACTAGAGTGACGAAAGTCTGTGCAAAACATTCTCTTATATGGAGATGTTATGGGCATGTTTTATGCAAATTATTAACCTTGGGAACTTGGTCGCTCATATATATTGGTCCAAATTCAATAACATTAAAACAAGGTTAAGAACAAATTTGTGTTCTTACATGCAAGCTGTGAATAAGGTGGGAATTTTTTTGTTTGTTTTTGTGCATAGAAATGTAAATGTGACCCAGTAATTTCAGCCTTTCCAAGACGCATTTTAAGTTCAAATGTAGGCGATAGGATTTTGAATGCAGCTCACGTTTTCTGAGTCATCGTTTCCTGTTTTTTCTTTTTTTAAAAATAAGCACAGTTGTTAGTTAAATAAAATAACATTTACATGCGGAAATGTGATGTCTATATTGCTAGTTTCACCAGATGTACTTTGTTTCAGCTTATTTACCTTTAGTCATGTCTTCGTCGCTGAAATTACACACTTTAACTCTAAAATAATAAATATACATATATTTATAAAATAGAAATGGGGAAAATGCTGAAGTGTTTATCAGCTGAAAGCATTGCTGTTGATCCACGATTGAAAAGAGAAAAATTCCTCTAATTATAGTTCTTGAGTAAGAGTTGTATCTTCAGTCACAGTAATCTGGTGCCAGAAATACGATCCCGCTAGTGGGGAAAGTCGGTCCCCTCTCAGTGACCGCTTTGTGACGTTGTCAGTGGGAGTTTTGGGAAGCTCCGCTCAGCTGCGTGTCTGCTCTCAGAAATGACTCTTGCCTGTAACAGGCACTGAATGTGAGGTAGGGAGAGACCCTCTCTACTAGCAGCCCAAGCAAATTTCCTCAGTCAAACCATGAAAGTTACACTGATTTGTATGTAATGATCATGTAATTTATCAATTAAGCCTGGAGAGGCCTTGGTTCTCGAGCACTGTAGTCCACAGCCTCAGCACGAGGCAGACTAATGGCTCTGTTAAGTCTGTGGGCGTGTGAGGAGTCATAGTAGATCTCTCTCACTCTCTCTCACTTGCTCTCAGCTCTTTCGCTGTAAAAGAATAATTAAGTGATTTGCATTGGTCTCAAGCAGGGGAATTTGTACTGATTCCTACAGATTAGGGCCGCCGCGATACCAAAATTTCAGTATTTGATACCAGTACCACTGAAATCTCTTAAAACAGTTGTGGAAATGAATGTACTCGTGAACACCATGCATTTTATTTTTGTTTAAAAGTTACCGTTTTATTAATATTCATCAAGTAAACATTGCCCGAAGTTAATTAAAATTCAATTACTTTTTTACTATTTACTTATTTTGTCAGTTTTGCACCTGCTTTGCTACTATGGGTGATTAAAAGCGTTTGTTCACAAATGTTCTCTCCGTCTGTGTCACTGACAGGATGGAGCGGATGTCTGAGGAGGCGTTGAGGCTGAACCTGCTGAAGCGGGGTCTGGAGGCACAAGATGAGCGGGAGGAGGCACTGGCCAAGCGCCTGAAGATGGAGGGTCACGAGGCCATGGAAAGGCTTAAGATGCTTGCCCTCCTCAAACGCAAGGATCTGGCTGCTTTGGAGGGGGCGGCAGTAGCGGCAGCAATGGCGGAGGGCAAAGGCCCCGGGGGCAGCCAGGGGCTGATGGGAGCTGTGGCCTACGAGGAGAAGATGAATGGAAGTTTGAGAGTCGGGGGCCATGGAGGTCCAAGTAAGAATGGGAAGGAAAACATAGTGGATGAGCCAGTGGACATGAGTGCCAGAAGGAGGTGAGGTTTCGGGAGAGCGTTCAACATCTGTTTGTGGAAATGAGTACTGTAGTTTCTAGAAAATAAATTGCACATGACTTGAAGCCGGGTGAAAATTGCATTGTTGAATGAAAAAATCTGCATCACTGCATCTGTGTGAAAGTTCAGAAGTACTGGTAAATAAAATATAAAAATAATTAGTTCCACAATTCCTTTACGTGTAATGTGATAACGTGCTATTTTAGTGTTTTTCAGGTATTGTTTTTTGTTAATATTTTGAATAAATATGGTAACGACATTAGTTAACATGAACTAAGAATAACCAATACTTCTACAGCATTTATTAATCTTAGTTAATGGTAATTTCAGCATTTACTGATGTATTATTACAATAACAAGTTGTGTTTGTTAACATTAGTTAATGCACTATGAACGAAGAATGAATGATTGTATTTTTATGAATTAACGGTAACAAAGATGAAGAAAAACTGTAATAAATGTATTGTTCATTGTCTGTCATTTTAGTTAATACATTAACTTATGTTAACAAATGATGCCTTATTGTAAAGTGTTACCATATATACAATTACAAAGAAGGACAATGGAAGCAATCAAAATCAACAAAAGATCAATGGTACGCAAGTGCTATAACAAGTCTGTTAGTTTACTGTAGTACACATAGAATTATAATAAATAAAAAATAAAAAAAAGAATGGAGAATGCTAGTGTTTTTCTAACTAGCTATAATAACACATTTTTGTATGTAATGTATAAGTATAAAACAAATTGTAGTATCATTTATTATAAATGCCAGGACTAAGCAAAATTATTGAAAGTAAACCTGAAACAACTAGTGTGAGGAAAATGAGTTCTATAAATAAACTTTGGCTCATGTACCTTGGATCAGTCGCTTGCTTGACATTAATTGCGATATGCAACGCCCTTTGGAATGTAAATTTCAGATAATTAAACAAAACAACTGATATCCTGAGAAGTAGAGTATGTTTTTGCTGTATGGTGTTTTATTCATCTAGACTTAAAAATGACTATTTAAGTTGCCCCTAAAAATCTCCTCTTTTGTTCATCATAGCGATATAGTTCGAGAGCGACGCACTCCATCACCAGACGTTATCATTTTGTCAGACAACGAGGCGTCCAGCCCCCGGAGCACGCCTCACCCTGAGGAGAAACAGCATCAGGCCAACCTGGAGATGTTTAAGGTGCAGCATCCCATAGAGGAATCACAGCTATTGTTGGTTACAATTAAACCCTTTGAATGAGTCTGGTGAACCTGATTGCTGATCTCATGTGTGTGTTTGTTCTGCAGGGGAAGACTGGCGACGAGCGGCAGCAGATGATCAAGGCTCTCCGAGAGGAGCTCAGGCTGGAGGAGGCCAAGCTGGTGCTCCTGAAGAAACTCAGACAGAGTCAGATGCAGAAGGAGAACGTGGTGCAAAAGGTCAGAACCGCACACAGTGTCCTGTGCGTTACTCTTCGCTTGATGCCAACTGGGCCAGTAACTCTACACTCTGTCAGTTGTGAATTTGAATTATATTTATTGGATGGACAGGCATGTTGAAGATGTTTTGGTCTTCAAAAAGTCTATAATTGGACACAGCACTTTAGAATCTCTCTCCCCCCCCAAAAAATCAGCATTGACTGATTGTCGCAGTGTTGTATGCTGTAAATCAGTCTGTGTTTGTACTCTACATCTCCACTGCAGCTCCTCTGTACAGCATGTTCACCTTCACTGTTTTAGCACCAAGTAAAATAACCTCCCCTTGTGTCCAGCTGAGTGTTATATTAATGCCAGGAAAAACTGTTGAGGTAAATCGTTTTATTGTTGAAAGGACGTTAGCTGCTAGCGGGGGTGAAATAGGGTAACAGGGAGCGAGGCGGGCAGCCATAACCTCACAGATACCATATCACAGCTCTGTGTAATGTTTGTCCATGTACTGTGGCCATTGAGATGTTTTGTCTTAGCTTCTCAACTCAGTGTCTGTCTAGATGCAGGAACGGCCCATAGACACTCACTCTTATATGACATCCAAGTGCCATAACCCACTCTGCATTAATACTGTTTGCTTGCTCTCAAGCTGGAAGATGAACATTTGGTGCCACTAAGGCATACAATATTGTAAAAATGGTATTATAATCACTATTTTTTATTTTTATTATTACTAGAGTCTTTTTAACCACAGCATTTATTTTGTTGTTGTCTTCATTA
>JAUMHE010000072.1:10897105-10929106 GCA_032359235.1 Enteromius mattozi
TATAATCACTATTTTTTATTTTTATTATTACTAGAGTCTTTTTAACCACAGCATTTATTTTGTTGTTGTCTTCATTATTATTATTATTATTATTATTATTATTATTATTGTACATGGCAATGCATTTTTGGACATGCATAGTAGTAAAAACGTAAATATTTGATTAGGTATTATTATGTTTCTTGAAATGTCTTAGCTTGCAAAATACTATAATAGATGAATATAGTAATGATATGTTTGGTATGTTTTATGCATAAGTTCTACTACTCATATTTGAGAAATACATGCGAGACATCACAATTGCCTATATGACATCACTAGGCTGTGTTTAAAAAACAAAAAACACGCCAATCAAAAAGCTCAATGAATGAGTTCGGGACAGGACCTGTTTGTTGAACTATGTATACGGGAAGTGCTTGGATCAAAAAGGGGGAAAAAATCCCAAACAATACCTATTTTTCTGCTTCCAATTGGTGGAAGTCACACAGCAGCTTTAACTAAAGAAATGGTGTTGGCGTTCCACATTGTGGGTTTTTTTTTTTTCTTTCTTTTTTTGAAGTTATGAGTTTCTGTACAGTATGAGTTTTTGATAGAAGGACTCTGACCTCTCATTTCTCCTGTCAGGTGCCGGTGGTCCAGAATGCCCCGTCATCAGTGCAGCCATCACCCATGCACAGCTCTCAGGGGCTCGGCAAACTACCTGTGCGGCCCGGCATGCACTCATCTGAGCCTCAGAGCCTGCGCACTGCACAGGTACATGGGCTTTTATGCGCACCAGCATATGCCTTTCTAATTCATACGAGCAGTGATTGTGTGTTTTTCCTACATGCATTACTGATGATTTCAAGCACAATGCACATGGATACTCCTCATTATGCTGTACACATTAGACTGAACATGTTAGAGCCTGCTGTTGGTTGCCATGGGAGCAGCACCTTAAGATCAGCATAACTGTATAGATTGGTACCAGTTACCATTTTTAATTACGGTCCATCTGTTGAGTACAAACAAAGCATCTGATGTCAACACACTGCAATCTGATATACAGTGTCTGCTGACATCTAGTGGGCATTCGGTGCATTGCAGAGTTATTAATAATTCTGAATGTGTTGTTTTCCCCCCTCAGGGCCACACAGTAATCAGGTCTGCTGCCAATACATCTTTGCCCCCAATGATGATGTCACAGCGGGTTATTGCACCCAATCCTGCCCAGCTTCAGGGTCAGAGAGTGCCCTCCAAGCCTGGCATGGGCCGCTCCTCCACAGGTGGTTTGGGTAACGCAGTGAGCTATCAGCAGGTACGGTCAAACAGTCAAGCTCCCAGACATTAGTCCTAATTTGTTTTGTGGGTATTCTCTCCGCATTTGAACTTTTAAAACAATTATACAATGTGAACAGTTCACATATTTTATGTTGTTTTATCTAAAGGTCATGATCTATTCAGGGAGTTGCTGTGACAAATTTGTACATTGCTCAGTATATTTATTACTGGCCTTTTTTCAAAATACTGAAGTCATGAACTAGGGCTGAGTGATATAGCAAAAGTATTTGTAGTCTTTTGACAAAGTATACTTGTTGAAAAGTTTATGGTAGGATATCAAAAGTTACAGTAAAAATGTTATAGGTTCAAAAGATTTCTAATTCAAATAAATGGCATTCTTTTTAACTCTCTATTCAGAGAATCCTGAAAATGTATCTTGGTCTTCACAAAGATAGCAGCACAGCTGTGTTCAACGTTGATAGTAGTAAGAATGATTTCTGAAGGATCATGTGACACTGAAGATGAGTAATGGCTGCTGAAAATTCAGCTTTGCTATAGCTAGATTAAATTATGATTTAAAAAAAATACTAAAATATTTAACTGTTACTTTAAGCTGGTATTTTACAGTATTGCTGTTCTTACTGTGTTTTTGATCAAATACATACAGCATTACTGAGCATCTTTCAGGAACCATAAAATATCTTACAGACCCAAAATGTCTTAATAGTAGTTTGTAGAAATCTCAGTACTTACACATAATATTTAATTATATATTATTATATTGTATTATTATGGCAAGTCATTTGTAAATGGTTTGCTAAAGGTGAGAACTGGACATTAAAATAAAATATGATCGTTCATTTCATGCAATAACCAAATATTTGCCCTATAAATATTTTTACTATAACATTTTAAACCATTTGGCATGCAGTGCTTATATATCTGGAAACGCTTTTGAGTATTTAAGAATTAAGTCATTTTGAATAAATGGGTTCAAACACTTACTTAAGTGCACAGTTTGAAAGAAACTAAAACAAAGGTCTTTTTTTTTTTTTTTTTTTTTTAACACCGGATGTTTAAATCATGTTTTAAAATATCTCTTCCTTAGGATGGTGAATAAAACAAGTGAACTGAAACGGCCTCGGCTTAATAGCCAAATAAAAATTGTGCATAAAATCACAGCAATATTCATAGCGTTGTTTAGTTTTATATCGCCAACAAAATCATATTGAATATGTCGTATATTCAATACATCGCCCAGCTGCAACATGAATCATTCATAAAAATGGATTATGTGGGTTACTGATGATTTGCCCTTTTGCTTTGTGTGATGCAGGCTGCCAGCCAGCAGGTGGGGGTCTCGCAGCGTTCAGGCTCGTCCTCGGCTATCTACATGAACCTGGCACACATGCAGGCAGCAGGAGCAGCTGGTGTGGCTGGCGTGGGTGTAGGTGTGAGTGGGGTTGGTGCCGTCAGTCCCTCCACCCTTTCCAGCGCCTCCAGTGTAGCTTCTCTGAACGACCAGGCCAGCAGCCAAGCAGCTGCTAAACTGGCCCTCCGCAAGCAGCTGGAGAAGACCCTGCTGGAGATACCTCCACCTAAACCTCCAGCGCCCCTGCTGCACTTCCTGCCCTCTGCTGCCAACTCTGAGTTCATCTACATGGTGGGGTTGGAGGAGGTCGTGCAGAGTGTCATTGATAGTCAGGGTAGGAGCAAGAAGAACCACGCGCACCACAAAAACAATGTTAGGATCAAAAGTAAAAAAACACATTTAAACCACTGCTCTCATGTTCAAAACTATTACAAAACAATTACTATTACAATTATTACAAAAATTCTGCAAGTGGAAACAGTTTAAGACCATTCACATTTAACCTAAAAGGGAGGTAAGCGAATGCTGTTTAAAAATCGACCAAGGCCATATTGCAGTACTAATTCACAGCTAGTTCTGCTCACTGAACACCTGTTTTCTGCTTTTCTAGGTAAAATGCGGGGGTCACTGCCACACGTGGAGCCGTTCTACTGTGCCCAGTGCAGGACTGACTTTACCCCACACTGGAAGCAGGAGAAAAGTGGTCGCATTCTCTGTGAGCAGTGCATGACATCCAATCAGAAGAAGGCCTTGAAGGCCGAGCACACCAATAGGCTCAAGAACGCTTTCGTTAAGGCTCTGCAGCAAGAACAGGTCAGTCAGTATCTTGAGTTTTCATTTTACTGCTTATGGAGTTGACAGGATTCCAAAAGGATGAAATGAAGCTCAATGATTCTCTGTTAAAGTGCTCTTATTGTTAACAAAAATTAAAACTATTAAAAACAGTTTAATAGTAAAAGTTTAAAGAAGAATTTATAAATGTTGCCCCAGCAACTAACTGAAATTTGTTAAAGTATGCCGTTTCTGTGCTACTAGTGTCACCTAGTGGAATTACAAAAATAAAGCATATTTTTAAAACAGTCTTTGCAAAAGGGAATGTATTTTAACATAAAACTTCACCTTTACGAAGTAGTACTAAAAAAAAAAAAAAAAAGGAAAAAAATAAATAAATAAAAACTTCAATTATTATAAAAAAACATAATATACGCAGATCCAATACATTTATAAATACTATTATAGTACATATATAATATTATTATAACATTGGTACGCTACAAAGCACACTGCTTTATTTATAAAAATATATATTAACATAAAAAAACACAATGACTTATAACCTACATTTCTCAATTATTTAAAATTTGCTTAAAATGTAAGTAATTAATCAGAACAAATTAACTATACAAATAATATGTAATTTTTATTATTTATTCTTGCAAACCCACTATTTTATAGAAGTAGAAGTGGCAATAGTAGTAGTAGTAGTAGTAGTAGTAGTAGTAGTACTGAATATTTGCTGACATTGCAAACTGACAGCTTGCAGTTTCTGTGACTGCATGTTTAACTTCCTGTTTCTGACTCTGTCCATTCAGGAAATAGAGCAGAGGTTGCAGCAGCAGGCTGCTCTGTCCCCCAGCTCTGCCCAGACTGTGCCCAGCGTGAGCAAAGGGGAGACCATGATCCGACACCATGCCCTCCGACAGGTGCACACTCTCATTGTGTACAAATAATGGGATCTCATGAGACCATTTTTATGGATTTTGGATGGGTTTTTTATTCTGGCCCTTCAGCTAATCACAGATTTTAATGACTGATGATTCTATCAGTTTAATGGTACAAAGAGGTGTCGTGAAATTTAATGCTGATTCAGTCTCATTTTCTCTTTCAGACTCCCCAGCCACAGGCCGCTCTGCAGCGGGGTCTGTCCAGCTCAGCACGAGGTGTCCTCTCTAACTTCGCCCAGGCCTCTCAGCTCTCTGTGGCCAGTGGGCTGCTGGATATGACAAGCAAGCGCTGTGGCAGCAGCAGTTCCAGCAGCAGCCGGGCTCAGCATGACGGCCGCAGGCAGATCTACAACATCCCTGGTAAGATGATGCCATTTAATTAGGAACACACAGCATACCTAAACTACATGATTTTGAAATGCCATGGTGAGGAAATGTTGTAAGGATTAATTATGGAGTCACATTTTGTTAAACTGGCATTCATCCACCCAGAGGTCCAGTCTCAACTCATTGATTATGCAATTCTTGACATGCTGTTGGACCCAAAGTGATCTGACTAGAATAAAATGACCAGCGAAAGTGCAATGCAAAAGTGTTGAAGATGAAATACTAAATTCATCATAAGATTTCAGGATGTAAAATTATTATAAATCGGTGAAAGTCAACAATCTGTTCATTTGAACAATGGCTGGAGCTTATGCTTAATAGAGATTTAGGATGTTATCAAAAAGGATGAGTTAATTAAATACATTCAATTGAAGTTAGAGAAGGTCTAACATGCTTTCTTTGAAGATTTTCCTTGTTTTGAAATGTGCTTGTCTGTGATTTATTATTTATTTTAATTAGTGCTTTTGATTTAACGTGTTAATTTAGTTAGTCATGGGGGAAAAAACATGTTAAAATTATTAATGCAAATCAAGGGATAAGTCACACAAAAATTTAAAAGTGAAGAAAAAAAACTTGCTAAAGCTACTTTTTGTAATGTCTGTTTGACACTTTTCTCATGTAACACCATTGGGGATGATTTCTCAGCCAGATTCGATGTGCAATTAATGAATTGCCACATTATGTAATTTAAAATGTGGTCCCATTTTTATATTAAGTGTACTATGTACTTTTAAATTAATCATTTGGTACAATGCACTTTGTGTAGATACATGTTTTTACATTGTATTTATATTTTAGTATACCTGCGTGTAATTGCATTAGGTTATTAATTTCTGTAATTAGTATGTTTATAATTATACTGTTGGCCCCTCTCTTACACTGTCCCTAACCTTACCCATATCCCACCTCAATATCAGAAGAAGTGTTTTGCAATACAATATGAACACAATAAGTACACTATTTTTTTTTTTTTTAGTTAAGGCCACTTAATAAAAAGTGTGACCAAAAAGGCTAACCACTTGAGAGCCCTAATTTTAAAAATGTATTTATTTTTCTACTTTTATTTTAACTGTAGTATCTAAAAAGTATGTTTGGGGGACCATTGAATATTCAGAAAATATTTATTAGTAAATGATCAATTTAGCAATAATTTTCTCACTTATTTTGTTGTATTCTATTTTTATGTTTTGTCATGATTGTCGGGATTCGATTGGAAGTTTTTTGTTGTTCCAGTTTGTGTAACACTTTTTTGTTAAACACCTTTTTTCTGTATTTTCTCATTTCATTATTTCCTGTCTTTGTCTTCCATTGCAGGTCTGAATATTGCCTATCTAAATCCGGGAGCCATCGGGGGCCACAAGGCATCCAGCCTAGCGGACCGTCAGCGGGAGTATCTGCTCGACATGATTCCCCCACGCTCCATATCCCAGTCCATCACCGGGCAGAAATGAGCTCTGACGGGACTGCAGATCCCCCTTTCGGACGTCCCACCACCCCTCTGTTCTACATCAGAACATCCCCCACCCACCCAGCCACCCCCAACACATACACACGCACACCATCACCCCATCGCATGCAGTGCCTGTCCGTGTGCCTACCCAACTAACCCATAAGAACAGCTCAATCAGTCAGACTATAAACACCAGACTGTCAGTGCATCTCAAACTTCGGTTTCCTACTATAGCAAAGCTCTTTATTGTTATCTCAACTTATTATTGCTGTTGTTATTGCTACTTCTATTATTATCACAGTTATTATTATTAGTATTATTGTTGCTTCTGTTACAGTTACTTATATTACACTTATTAGTAGGTTTAGTGGTTTTTTGCATTGCATTCTTTTTATGTTCTTTATCCTTTTGTTTTTCTTTTCAGAGGGAGGATGCCAGATTGCAGGGTCGCTTAAAAATATAAAAGCTCGTTGTTTGGGGGGTTCATTTGAAAGCTTCCTCCCTCAATCGCCCCTGTAAAATTAGACTCATTCTCTCTCATGACGTATATGTTCAGTTTCGAAGTTGGAATGGTTAAAGCGTTCTTACCTGAGAGAGAAAAAGAGAGCAGAATCTTTGTAGCGTTACACGTTTGGAAGCTACAAAGTCCTCCGAGAACCTTCTGGTTCAGAAAGAGCGAGACAGACTCATGTACATTGATCAGATTGATCCTTATGCAGAGCACATTCCCCACAGGGAAAAAGGGACCTGCACTAGCACGGATGAGTCTCCTGCTGTCGAATGTACAGCGAGAACTGTAAAATTGGAGTGCATGCGCCCACGAACAGGATCTCTCCCGTGTCTCTCAATGCCTTCACTTTCACAGGATGCAGTGATGTCATGTAACTTTGTTTGTGGTGACAGTGTGTTTCACTGCACAGCAAAGAATGAAGCCAGAGAGTCCCATCATCGTGAACTTTGTCTCTTGTTTTTTTTTTTTTAATTTGTGTTTTTGCTTGGGTGGGGTTTTTTTTTCCTCCCACCCTCTCCCTGTCTTTAAAGTTTTGTTTTTATTTTAATCGGGCGGCGTCTCCATCTGATATGGCCACGTATCTTAAAGGTACTTGCCACTGGAGACGATAATCATTGAAATGGCAAATAGGTGGAGTTATTGGGGGAAAAAAAACGGTTTATGCGTAGATTGTTAACGTGAGTTTTAACAGAAGGCATTGACAAGGATCAATCATCGTGTTAAAGCAATGCACATGAGATGCCTCGTTATGGAGGAGCACTTTTCTTCTTAATAATTGAAAAAGAAAACAAATGGTTAAGCAAAAGAGGACAAGAATGTTTCAGCTCACAGGATCTTGAGGTATGGATGCCATCGGATGTCTCGGAGAGAGCTGGGAGAAAGACTTTTTGTGCGGTGCATTTCATCTTTTGGAAAGAGTCCGGTTTTTCAAACCCACATTATGGTACACGTGTTTATGTTTCAGTAGACATTAACCTGGAGGTGTTTGAATGATGGTAACAATATAAGCAGTGTTTAGTCAATATGCAGTATTAGGGATTCTGTGCAGGATGATTTTGCATTCGATTATCGTTTGGTCAGATTTAGCTCTCTGTTAGCGAGATGGTGCTCCATGTTTCGGTAACGTGGATCACAAATGGCTTTCAAAGGGTTTGACATCTGCTTGTTGACAAGAAGTTGAGCACTTAACATTTCTCTCCCCCCCACCCCACCCCCCAGCCTTAGCATTTATCATGGCACATTAGGTTCTTTTGGAAATCAGACTTTGAGGTCTGTCATGCAGGTCATGTTTAATAGCTGAGAAACGCGGAAGCTATTATGTGTTTGATGGTGAATTAATGGAAATGAATCCATACACATGTGTTTTTCTGTCATGTGTATAGTCACTGATCTTTGCAGTTTGATTTTTTTTTTTTTTTTAAGTGTCCTGTATAATACCACTGATTTGTGGTGGAACGATGCAACTTTTGAACAAAAATAAATAAATTTTGAAGCTACCTTGGGTTAAATTTTCAGGTGCAATATTAGATAATAGGATGTTTACATTTTTATTTTTATTTTTTTTTTTTCTTGGTAAATCAGTCCCTTTTAATCATTCTGTTCAATCTTTGATATTAAGGGGTTGATTTTATCTTTGCTCCAATTTTATGATTTGTAATGTTTTTTTTGTCCTTTTGAATTGAACGTAGGGTGTTTATAGTAACTCATTTCTCTCTCCTGCTCTCTCTTGTAGACTATATTAGATGCATCCATATACCTGTGTTCATATATTTACGAGAAAGATGGATATTGAAGTTTAACTTCCGTTTGACTCCTCAATTAAGTTCCATTTTTGTTTGGTTGTTTAATTTCAGCTGTTTCTTAAAAAAAAAAAGAAAAAAGAAAAAAGGAGAAAAAAATCAAATTTAATCAAACAAAAAAAAAAATGTATGAACAGATGATGACACGATATTTGCTAGGTCAGAAGTAATAATGACTTATTGTACATATGCTTTTTTTCTCCCTTGAATTAAAAATAATGAAATGAAATTAAAATGGTTGTATATTGTGTAGAAAAGCAAACAAAAAGCCATGAATATTGTGAAGCTTGTCATTTCGTTTTGTGATCACTGTGTATTATTGTGTAACAAATGTGCAAAATGTATGGGATTATACTTCTCTTGTTTTTGAATGAGCTCTTTAGATGCATTTTCTCCCCGGCTGTACGTTTTTGTAGTATGTAGTATTTGCAGAAGAAAAAAGTTCATTGTTCTGGTGGAGCGTTTGATCCATTCTGTAGTCTTTGGACTGAGACATGATGGGACAGTCTCGTATGTTACTTTTTTTGTTACCTCTCTTTTCTTTGATTTGTGCTTTTTATTTCAAACATTGAAGTTACGTAGATGTTCGGTGAATAAGTTTCTTTCTCTAATGTCCCACACAAAGTGTTGATCTTACAGAACATGAACTGGATGAAACATTTGACAGTATTAGCCCTCACTCGACCAAATCCAAAGCGTTCATCATAAATGTAAAATCAAAGCACGCTATTGCTCAATAACTTTACTTTTAGCTAAATTACTGGGTGCAGAAAACCCTACAGGGGAGATTGTGTACATTTTGTTTTCTGTTGCTTAAAGTACAAACTATCCTCAGTATATCCCTGTTTTCTTTCTTGGGAAAAAATCACAATGCTCTTTTTTTTTTTTTTTTTTTTATGGAAGATTGTATACATTGTATACGATGAAGAAAAAACTTCTTTTTGTTTGTTTGTTTTTGACTGTTCCAATGCTTATTGCCTTCAGCCTTTAAATCATAAGACAAAAAAATGGACAATTTGCACACATGCAAGTTTTGATTCTAAGGGTTGTGACATTATTAGATATACTTTTACAAGATCATGTCATGGAATCACTGTCCATAATTCTCTGACTGGACAATCAACTTTTCTGGAGTTCTAGCGCTGGGGTTATTTCTCTCTTCAGTTTTTTTTTTTTTTTTTTTCCTGATTTTCATTTGTTGCAAGTACAAGTCTTTATTTTTGTTGTTGTTGTTACTGAAGTGGGAGAGAGGGTTTTGGGTCATCATTTCTTTTTGATTTTCTAAATTTCATCTGAACTTTCAAATATTTTTAAATAGACTTAGCTGCAATTTACCCAGTTTGAATTTTGAAGCAAATGGCAATATGTTGAAATCCGTTTGTAAAAGAAAACTATGAATAATTAAAAATGTGTACAGTTAAAAAAAAAAAAAAAAAGAAAAAAAAAAAAAAATGGAAGTACTGAAGATTGGCTTAAACAATTATTGATTTCAGTCAAGGAAAAGAAGTGCTTTTTGTCAAGTTTTTATTTTCATTTAGAACATTAATCCAGACCTTTTGCACATCCTTGATATTTAACTGTCTAAAATGGAGATGAAAAAAATGCTGTTTGATTACTGCCGGTTGATTAACAACAATTATGCATTGACTGAAAAAAATAAGCTAATTTTGGAGGAAATAACTTTGTAATATTTATCACTTGCAAGCTATGTTTAATAAAGGATGGAACAGTTTATCTCTGAGTGTGTTAACATTTGTTCAAAACTCATTTTGGTTCTTTTGACATTTTTAGTATTTCTGTCTTTTTAAGTTCATTTTATTATATAGGCTATTAATATTATTTATATATTATTTATACTTTTTTTCATTTACATTTTAAAACCTATTTCATTTTCCTTTTATTTTTATTTTTTTCTTTAAGCCATACTAAATTGCTTTATGTGGCTGATTAACAATGTTATAAGATTATTCAAAGTCAAAGAGCAACAAATGTAAAGCTGCCACAATCCGAGTTCTCACACTCTTCCAGCCAGCACACATATGGTCTCCTGAGCCCTGGTCATTCATTTACAGACTAATTGGCTTCATTATAAGCTTTGACTTTATCCAGTCATTACAATTATAGCTATTTTCCACAGCATCACTGTATCCTGCCAGCAGATTCGAGGCTACTCTCTTAAGAGGCGCTGTCTGTTATTCACTTCCAACTAAACCAGTGTTAGTTGACTCAGGTGCATGAGGGATCATCTGAAATTTGACAATGACTTATTACAAGATTTTTATTTTTATGCTTGTCACACATTACAGCAGTTGGCAAGTCCCAATGTTTTTTTTTTTGTTTTTTTTTTACTAATTCTATTCTATTCTGTTATACAGATAAGACCTTTATTCAGTATTCCAGCCCTGTTTGTGAATGCCTGAAATGAAATATAGCAGTCATGCGACTGTAAATCATTCATCCTGACAGAGTGATTAGGAAAAAAATGCAGTTTATGACTATATAGTTATTTATTTGTTTGTTGTTATTAGCAATACCGAAAAATGAATGAATGAATATCTTTATTGTCATTGTACAAGTGCAATGAAATTGAAAGAGCCAAACCTTTAAGGTGCAGAACAATGGCAACACAGTCATTTCCAGGAGGGGACAAACAAACCATTTCATGCACAAAATAAATTGTAAACCATTTAAACTGAAATCAAAGCGAACGTGATTTTACAGTGCGATTGTAGCTAAGCTTCATAAAGTATGTTATAAGATAGGCGGAATAAGCTAGGCTGCTTTTGTTGTGCATAGGCGTGTCTTGTCATATATAGTATTGGGTTGAATATTACTAATGAAATACTTTTTACGATAAGAATACCGTATTCGGGTCTGATAACCTTTTTGTCAAATAATATTCAGCAGTCAGGTCATGTGAAATGGGGATCATGTCAACTGTTCAGAATAAGAACTATAGTGGAGCAGGTTTTTCAGTTTGCATTTTGATCAACACAGTCTGAATTTGTCGGCAAATCAGTTTGATTAATTCTGACAGTTCATTGTCGCACTGAATAGTCTGCAGTGGTTTCTTACACCAAAATAGTAAGGGATAGTTTATACACTAACCAAAATTATAAACGCAACACTTGTTTTTGCCCCCATGTTTCATGAGCTGAACTCAAAAGATCTAAGACTTTTTCTACGTACACAAAAAGGTCTATTTTTCTCAAATATTGTTCACAAATCTGTCTAAATCTGTTAGTGAGCACTTCCTATTTTGGCCAGCCTAAGGCACAACTGTGCAATAATCATGTTGTCTAATCAGCCTCTTGATATGCCACACCTGAGGTGGATGGATTATCTCGGCAAAGGGAGAAGTACTCACTAACACAGATTTAGACAGATTTGTGAACACTATTTTGAGAGAAATAGGCTTTTTGTGTGCATAGAAAAAGTCTTAGATCTTTGAGTTCAGCTCCTGCTCAGGACTAGCTCATGAACAGCTTAAACTATCTGGATTTTTCAACAGGGAGGTAAAGACAAGTTATAGCCATTTATTCATAACTGTATTACAGAAAAGTATCAAAATGCTCCCTGATGAAAGGTTTTGTTTGGGCTCTGATATACTGTGAAATTCAGAGTAGACCAAATGCGATGGTGTATTAAATTGTGTTTCATTCCTTAATGCCCTATTTTGCAAATTTAATAGGTGAGCTAATATCTCATGTTTAATACCATTTCTGACACAGCCCCGTACAGTTCTTGCTTTTTTTAAATGCATGACTTGCTTGTATTAAGCAATATCCACATCTTAAATTATGCTCTGCCCACATGGTTTTATTTTTCTGGGAATCAACCCACAAACATATTTCTTGTGTTCCACTGTGCTTTTTTGTCTGGGGTGTGTTTCAGTGCTTAACATGCGCCCACCTGCTCTGGTGTCTCTGTATTACCCAACCTCTGCACCTGGGCCAAAGAGCAGATGCATCAATGAAAGGGTGTGTTGGAGTCCGAAGGGATTTCAGGATCAGAGCCGATTCTGTTCTCTGACCTTGAGTAACGAGTCAGAACCACACAGGTCTCTGACCTTGTGTAACAGGTCAGTACTACACATTTCAGCAGGCGTGGGTCACAATGTGTGTGTTATTTACATAAACTGTGGTTACATTCTCAGATTATGTAATCAAAGGTTGGGTAAGAGCTCTTGTTGAAAAGATTGAAAATCCACCCAGTATAAAAATCAAAACAAAGCATCCCCCTGGATATCTGGAGTGGTTCTTTTTCTGTCTTTCCAAGAATGCTTCCCTCAGGCCACTACATAAACATTCAGTGACTGCAAACTATTAGTCATTACTATTAGTGTAATTTCCATGCACACACATTGTTTAGTGACAGCTTGTCTCGATTATATCTCATTAGTCATCGGGAAGCGTGTCTGGAGAGGCTGCAGGTTAGTGAATGTCATGACTTTGGAATGAAGTTCAGTTGGGAACGATCCCTGTCATCAGATCAGCTGCAGGGCTCGGACAAGGTTAAACCTGCTCAGTTTGTTCACCCCATGCTGGTCCACCCTATTTTTTGCTGTTTTTGGTAGTAATGGTTACTGTGGTTACTCTTCATGGCTGAATCGTTTTGCGTCGTATTTTTCAGTCTCTTGTCAGCAATAGAGGGCAGTGTTGAGCAGTACTTTGTGAAGTCTTCTGCATCAGTGGTCACGCTCTCTGAGTAAGTGATTATTCACTGACAGATCCATCTGTAAATGCCTTGATTTCATATTCTGTATTTAATTTCATTTTGTTAATTTTAAGTGGAGTATGGAGTGTAAATTTTTCAAATACAAAATCAGTTTATCACATTATAGATATGTTCCACTATACTGTATCTGACTACCAGAAAGTGTACAATTGGTTTGGTTGTCGACATTCTTCAGAATATCTTCTTTTGTGTTTAAAGGCAGAGAAATTCAACTTGGATCAACTTGAAGGTGAGTAAATGATGACTGAATTTTAATTTTTAGGTGAACTGTCCCTTTAAATGACCAGTTTGTCTTTAAAGGATGCTTACAGTTTACAGGTAAGACAATGGTAAAGTAATAAGTTTAAATAGCAAAAACTCAGAGTAAACCAGAGTAAATATGTGAAGTGAATATGTTTTCCAATCTAGAACGTCTTGGTGTTGCTATGCACTTAGGTGTTCAGAATGGTTATTGGAATGGTTATATTCATTTTTGATTGCAAGAGGGGTTTGTACATACTTGCCCAAACCAAATGACCCCACTCATGAGTCTCTCCCATTACTCCTTAAATGGGTTACACTATATTATTTCTGTCTGTTGCACAAATTATGCCGAAGAGTGATACTTATAGTCTGAGGTTCAAATCATCTAATGAGATGCTTTACACATACTAATTACATGTTTTTTGTCAGTATAATTTTGAAATTACACAGTGATCTCTATACTAACATAAAGTGGTCATGTTCTCTAGCTTAATGACCCTTCGCAAGACCCACCCCCTTATTTACTGTTGCTCTGTCTGACAAGCCATGCTGTTCTCACACATTCAGTGAAAAATACATTGCAGAACAAAGAAATGAACAAAAAGAAATTGACACACACTGACAGAAAAGACAGAACATGTTACTTCTGGTATAAAACAAAGTCTTAGCTTTCAAATTTTGTAGAAGTTTTTCCATTTTGTGGCTTTTTAATGTGTCATTACAGATCGAAGTAGAGCAGCACTTGAAATAAACATGAATGAACATCAGGTTTTTTTTCAACCATAGAAAGACATCAGTACACACCATCTTTAAGTTTAAGTCCACCGAAGGTTATCTGCTCTCCTGTCTGGTTTGTTTGTTGGACAAAGTGGTGGATTCTGCGTTATGATTGGTCAGATCGCCTGTCAATCAAGCTCACTTAAACTAAATTGCTATAATTTACAGTAGGTTAATAAAATGTAATAATGTGTATAATACAGTAATATGAGATGCACAAGACATTATTAGAGGACCTATTAAATTAATTTACAGTTTCAGTGTTAGCTGAGATAATAGTGATAGGAGTCTCAGTCCAGGGGGTGGATGAGGTCTTCATTCGTCTCTTAGCTCACAGGTGGCAGCTTTAGCACAGACAGTTCCTTAACTGCCACTATTCTCACTTCCACCTCTTTTCCTGGTGTCAACATACGGCTGCTGTGAAAGTCTCGCCCTCAAGTATAAGGCTGGGAATGAAGGGAATAATGTGTTATTAAACAAACAACCAATCATCCTCTTTCTTACAGCCTTAAGGCAGCTTGTTGAGTCTGTCAAGTGTCAAAGGCTGTATATTGGGAGAAAACCGGTAGTTCTATGTGAAATCAGACATTGAGCACCCCCATATAGCCAAATGGTATGATCATAACACCCCGCAAAAATTTGACTGTGAGATTAGGAGTCGAATCAGGCTTCTCGAATCGAAGCATCGAATCGTCGACTATTCGAGGACAACCTTAGTTTTCTAATTTCTGGGGTGGACTTCAAGGTGAACCATAAAGCTGTTGTCATTAGATTAAAAACATTGACGTTATACAGTTGAATGATATTGAAAGTATTAAACACTAGATTAAATTTTTTTCATTAAATGTGATTTGTCCATATCACCTAGTCAAAATAGCCCTTTATTTTATTGATATATTGATAATGGTATAGACTACCTGTAATCATAGGCCAACATGGAAGTATTGCAGATTTTAGTCTGTCCTGATTCAAATGAAATCATTAAAGAATCACTTTTAAGGCAGAGCGCTTGTATTTGGGGGGTTCAGGTGGAGGTCAGTGTGTAATGACAGTTTTGATTGTTGTCTGGGGGTTTAGGGGCCTAAGCATCTGCTCAGGAGACTTTAAAGAGTCTCTCTATTGATTTTCTTTCACTCCAATTAACAGGACAGTTTGTATAGCGCAATAGAGCTTGCACACAATTCCTATTTGTGCTCCCTCTGTAGGTGCTCCTTGAAGATGACAAAATCAAAATGTACATTCATCAAAGTTTCATAAGGCAGACAGTTGATTAAATAAGGAGCTTTTCTTCATGGTGTATATTTCCCTTAAATGAAATTCAGTTCTTTGTTTAGAATCTACCTCCATTCAAATCAAATACTTGAAAGGAATTTCAAACTCATGAAGGAAAACTATGCATATATCCAACCGTAATGTATCCATAGATCATCATAACTTTCCTCTAGAATTGATTCTCTATCAGTCAGCTGCTCTAAACCTCAACTATAGGTTTCTAATGAAGATTTATTTAGTGGAGGAAGCTCAATATGGACTCTCAGACTTATGTCGTCTTATGTCTAAACAAGTACGTAGCTTTATCCTCGTTTTACACACTTGTGGCCAAAAAAAGTTTTTTTTTTTTTCCTCAGTTACCAAAAAGGTCATACCTAAATGTCACTTGTTATGTTCCCAGTTTCTTTTCTGCTTTTTAATAATATCACTAGTCAGTTCATCAGATGACTCATATGTACAATGTTACAATAGTTCAAGTTGTCTAAGCTGTCCAGACAGTCCAAGTTAGGTAAATAATTGTCCTCATTTGCTAGCCGTTTGCATGAAAAGTTTTATGCATATTCTACTTATACTGTTGGAAAGAGTTTATTCTGTTCTCACTGGAAATAGGTTTAGGATATTTTAAAGATGTTAAGATGCTGTGTATTATATGGATATGTCTATATTATATGTTGCATATCTGACCATGACTCTGTGATGGACAAATGAGACTAATGTACAATGGAGTGTTCATTATTTGTAAGTAATTTAAAATGGACAAAATTGGATAAATTCTTCACATTGCTATTATACCAGGACGTCCTGCTGTCAAGTTGTCTCAGGTCCAGGTATGCTGATGATGGTCCCTCCCAAAAATACCATGACCCCGACACCCCTTATGAAGGTATGTGCCTACAGGACATCACTGTCCATTCCCCATAATAGACCACCAACACTGCATGCAAAATAAAATTGTTAAAAATTAAATTTGTTATAATGTTGCCATAGCAAAGTCCTATATTTAGGACTGGCTTTATTATTTAACATCTGATTTTGTTTTTTCCAGGATTATTTGAAGGCTCTTGTGTGGCGAAGTTCTCAGGAGGAATCCCGGATTTATCAAAGTAAATTGTTGCCTCCCACCTCTGACATTGATGTGTCTTAGTCTTGGCTCTCTCCTCTCTATTGTTTTCCCCTGTTGTTTTATTTTTCATTGAGCACGGTGATAACATTTCTGAGGAATTCTGAAGGTTTGGGCTGGGAAGGTCGTGTGAAAACTTGCCTGGTGGGTCTGCTGCTGTGGAATGAGAGCTAGTTCATTTCAAATGTATTATTTCAGCATTAGTAGCTGCATTCCCAGTATATGGTGTGTGAATGTATATAAATGCAGTATATGCAGTAATAAAGTAGCAAGAAGTTGCAATAGTATTGAAATTAAGAGTCAGAGGTCAGTAGTGAAGGGTCGTGGCTGTTGACTGCCATCAGCAGAGAAGAAACCCCACTTTCAGCATATAAAGGAAGAAATGATATTTGACATTGATGTCTGATGATTTAAAGAGCTTCATGTCAACGGAAATTCTGACTTCCTGCTCGAGTGCAGCTGTCATGCAGTAGGTCAAGATTAGACTGACCAGACGCTTCATTTTTTTTCCTGAGATGGTCTAGTATTTGACTCTTTTACGTGTTCCTACTTATTTGTACTTTATATATATACTTAGGCATATATATACTTCTTTTTTATTATAGGTATTTAAATAATTACAGTTATTTCAAGAACATTTTTATCTGTCAGGTATAAAACACACAGTCATTCTTCACTCTTTTCTCATCAGTAATCTGTTCAGTGAAATCACATAACTGTTATGAAATTAAGTTTCTGTTCAAAATTTGTATTTTATGCAGTATATCATTACTTTATATCATAGAACCACTTTATAAATCTATATATTTTTTTAAATTTTGGTTCATTTTCTATTTTAAATTTAATCAGGATTCTTTGATGAATAGTTCAAAAGAACAGCATTTACCTGAAAAAAATTACTTTAAAATTTTACTTGGAAAAAAAATACCTGAAATAAAAACAGTTCGTAACTTTATAAATGACTTTACTCTGATTTTTAATCAGGAATGGGATTTATGAAAACAAACAAATAAAGAAAAAATCCTTTTGTTTTTTGGACTTGGCTGAGGTTAACTTGTTAACTTGTAACTTGTTCCTGCTAAATAGGAAGTTTCTTTCTGGAACTTTTCATTCCATCTCCACGGTGACTGTAAACAGGGAACATTGACGCTGTTTATTCCATTTGAGAACGTAGTCCCAGATATAACTAGGCCTAACTGACAATTCCCCCTCTGTGACGACACTGGCTCTGAGACAAAAACTGAATGAGCCGCCCACCCGAGTCCACAACACAGGGGTCTTCGCATCACTTCCTGTCATGCACCAGTATCAAAGGATTCCCTGCTGTGTACAGACACAAACACAGAGCAGCCCAAAGAACACATACATAATGCACTGATGTGAGGCCAGAGAGATCACAGCTTCACAGAACTGTGCTTGTAATGTTACATTTATGTCTTCTTTCATTTCAGTGTCTATGAACTGCTGTTGATGTATATATAGAATGATTCCTTATAGACATTAACACCAAAAACAAGAGGGGTTAACGTTTAAGAGCTGAGGTCTGTTCCAGCTGCCCCCACAGGTTTTCTTCTAGTCCTTGTAAAAGTGCTCTGTTTTTGTCATTTTGATTCTTCTTGGTATTCTAGGTACTAAAACATGCCACAGAGTGTCCAAAAGCAGTTTTAGAAAATACAGAAAAACCATATGAACAAAAATCATGACTTAACTAAAAGTTCTAACAAAACAAGCACGCCATTCAGCTTAATGGAATTTTAGATGTAAGAAAATATTAAAAACTATTAAAGGGTTAGTTCAACCAAAAAATGTGCTCACCTTCAAGTTGTTTCTAACCTGCATGAGATCCTTTCTTTTGTAGAAAACAAAAGAAGATATTTTGAAGAATGTTGTTAACCAAACAGCTGACGGTAGCTTTCAAAGTAGGCTATTTTTTTTCAGTACAATGGATGTTAATAGCTTCCGTCACCTGTTTGGTTGAATTTTAGTGTCCAAAATTTATGCACTAACCTTTTCTAAATAAAGAATGTAATGTTCTTTTAAAAATGTAAAAACTTAACATTTCTGCTTTTAAATAAAAAATGTTACGGTTGTAAGAACCTTATGATTTTTATTTTTGTTTGTAAAGAAAACAAAGGACTACTTGTTAGTGTTTTTTTTGGTGAACAGTCAGTTGAGCTTACCTTACATTAAACATGGAATATTTCTTTAATGAAGTCCTCTAGGCCAGCATATTTTCTCTGATATTGTCTCATTTATCTAGTGTTTGCACTTCTGAGCGCATAAATTAGTCATCAGGTACAGTAAGACCTTCTGAAAAGAGTGGAAAAGTGGCTGAGGGAAGGGTGGGGGATGTTTGGGTTGAGGTGACAGACATTGATCAGACGCTGATGGACAGCAGGAGATGGGACAGTCCCTGTGGGTCCGTCTGACCACCTGAGACCCCTACTCTCCAAAGCTACTAATATGACTGGATTGTAAAAGCAGCAGCGTTGAGGGAAATGTGGGATTTGTTCGGGGGGCCCTGCTCCTTGCTTGCTTTGGCTGAAAAGTGGAGGATTTGTTTTTGTGGTCATAAGATTCTGGTTTTGTCTCCTCGGGAGACATTTGGTCCTCTGAGAAAGATCTTTGTTTCAGATTTCATCCGGATTTCAGTTTACTTTAAGGGATTTATGTCCACCTACAGAACATTGAAGTTTTGTGATTTTTATTTGGACCAGCTACAGAGAGAGAATGTTTACAATTAGGTTTCCTATCATGAGGATGTTTGGTGGTTTTCTCTAGTTCTTTAAAAAATAACCTGCTTAAACCAGTCTAAGCTACTTAGTTGGTTCTAGCTGGCTTAAGATGGTCTTCCAATCAGAGCCGAACTGGTATTTAATTGGTTTAGATGAACAGTCCACATTTAAACAGCTGAAAACAGCCAAAATTATCCAGTTTACTGACTAAGAGACTAACTACGACCAGCAAACCAGCTTTGGCTGTTTTAAAGGAATAGTTCACCTAAAAATGAAATTACCCTATTTACTCACCCTAAAGCCATCCAAGGTGTATATGACTTTCTTTTTTCAGACGAACACAGTGGGTTTTTTAAAAAATGTATCCTGGCTCTTCCAAGCTTGGTAATGCTTGTAGATAGTGACCATTATTTTGAAGCTCCATAAATCAGATATATACGCAAGTACTGCGATGGAAAACTAACCTACATGCCTTCGGGTTGGTTATCACATGTCCTCTGAAGCAGATCGATGTAACAAAAATATTTCTAATTTTAAAATTATAATGTAAATAACTGACTGACTGGGTGCCGAGTTCCTCCTTCTTCTTTGTATTTTAATGGCGGTTGGCATACAGCTTCAAGATGCATTACCGCCACCTGCTGGCTAAAGCGCCGAGTTCCGGTTTCTTGGCTGACCTGTGACTCGAGGTATGACGCAACTTATATCTTCTGACTCTACGTATGATATATGACATATCTAAAAATAATGGCCACTATTCACTCGTATTACCAAGCTTGGAAGAGCCAGGATAAATTTATGAAAAACTTTAAAAAAAGAAAGTCATATACACCTAGGATGGCTTCGGGGTCATTTTTGGATGAACTATTCCTTTAAGATGTCTTTCCATTCACAAATTGGGTGAGTAAACGAGGACAGAATTCTTATGACTTTAAATGAGAATGAAAAATAAAGGATGTTAACTTGGTAGAACTAAGAGGAACAAGCGAGAGTTCCCACAAATTACAGTCGACATTAGAAATGGCAGCATGTCTTGGCATGTGTTAATTACAGTCACCATTATACTTTGAACATCAGCCTTGTTGAAGCAATGCAGAAAAATGAAAACAACTTGTTGTCTTGTTGCGCAACACAAGATGCCTAAGGCATTGTTGCTTGTTGAGTAATCATCAACAAAGATGAAAAATGAGTTCAGGTGCAGCTCAAGCAAACTGAAGAAACTGAGGAACACAAGGGAGATGAGAGCAGGTCCAAATCTGCTGAAAGTGTCAAGAAATAATCATACCGTTAAAATCAAAGTAAAAACCGTAGAAGTGCAGTTGAGAGATGGAGCTTCAGTTGAACTAAGTCAGACAATAATGGAAAGAGTCCGCAAACAGACCTGCTGAAAGATGGACTAAAATTAAATGACTCAGAATATGTCACATGACGATTTTTTCCACTGAAAAATACAGATATTCCTGTAAATCATCTGCACTTTTTCAGCTTTTCAATAAAAAGATTTCCTTTGTGGAGTTCAAACCTAAATTCACAAAAGGAATGTTAGAGGAACATCTTTCATAAATTGGAAACATTCCTAATGGAATCATACAAGATAACTCAATAATTACTCAAAAAATATTGATTAATTCATTCAATAATCATTAATTCGGTAGAATATTATTAGATTATAAAATGACTCTTGTATGATCCATTACTATCAGTTTATATTTTTAATATAGGGTGTCTTTTCTGAGGGATTTTTAACATCTTTGGGGTGCTCGGGAGCTGGTTGTAAATGTCAAAAACCTTAAACCTTAAAGTAGTTAGGCAAAGAGAAACTGAGATTCAAACGTAAATTCTTATCTCAGTCTTGACTCTGAAGTAATGAAAGCCTCACATCATGACTAGGCCACAAATGTGATGTCTTTCTGAACAAAGGACACTCTGAGATAGGTGTGCACTTTGTGCAGAATAGTTTTACTGTGGGGAAAAATGCAGTCATAGCTAATGGTAAAGCTCATCTTTGATCATCTTTCTTATGATTACAAGGGATTATTACAAATAACATTGACTCAACCAATGACACGAGTCTATGGCAGACTATCCATTTGCCCGACCAATAAGTGATTTAATTTTGTGTTTTTCCAACAGAGAAATGATCTGATGACAGTCCAGATCCTTAGTGTTTAAACTTTTCATGGGAAAACAATCTAAAAATGTTGTGCTTTTAATTTTATTGAAAATGTATTTCGACTTAGAACAACATCATATTTTGCTTTCTCTGTTCTATTTAAATCTAGAACATGAAGATCTTCCAAAAAATATGGGGGTGGTGTTCCTGGGGATACATGGACTGAAGCCAAATTCTTTTGAATATTTCCACGAGAAAGGTCCAGGACACTTTGTCCTTTTGACGAGCATATCTGAATTTGTTGTTAAATCTGCTTTATGAGCTTCCATCTGACTCATTTGCAGCTCTCATAGGCTACTGAACACTTCAACATGCCAGCAAACAGCACACGAGCAGTTGCTGTTAAGGGGGGGTATTGAGAGCCTGTTGTCATGCTGACACATTGCATCTGTTCTGAGGGTCTTTTGTGGGTTTCTTCTGCTCATGGAGACAGAGCCAAATTGTTCCAGAATGACTTTACGATGGGCCACATGTTAACCTCTTTACCAACTTTCTTTGACACATGCACGATCAGCATTGTTTTTGGGAACTGATTCTTCATTCTTGATGGAACAACGGAAATTAATATAGTGGATCTGCTCATTTCTGACTCACGTGTCTTGTATATCTACACTCCCTTGTGAAATCTTTATCATGTGCATTATGCGAATTGTGCGTAGTCTCTGAATCACACATGCGTGTACAATAACTCATAGCAAAGGCTAATGAAGAGGGTCGAGTAGGGTAGGGACCCTCAGGGTTATCTCAGTCCATGTGTTGCATACTTCTATTCTCACATCTGTGGCTAAACGTAAATATGTGGTGGGCTCCCAATCTGACTCATTCACTCAAGCAGCTTTAATGTAATATTACTGATATATGTAGGAGGTTACTGTACATGACTCACATGAACAATTCAAACAATACCACCAATGTAGTTCAATGCGAGTAGTCACAAGAAGAAGCCGGAGGCTTTTTTTCCCAACACCATATGGCACTTTCCATCAATTGGGATAACAGGGTTTTTCTGTCATGTTTATTGAAAAGGGGTGTTTTATCTGTAGAAAAATTTGGTTTTCAACCTTACAATCTGTTTTTATTTTCAATTCATATTTGATTTTTTGTGTGTGTTTGTCTCTCTCTCTCTCTATATATATGTGTGTGTGTGTAAATTTAGCAAATTACAAAATAATTCATAAATAGGTAACACTTTACTTAAAGCCTTTATGTATAATCCATTATGAAGGATCATTAAAAGGTATAATGCATTATAGTTATTCATAATGTGCGCTGTAATACATTACATCTTGTAAGTAATTATAACCAAATTTAAAATGCATATTGTACCAATTAATTAAAAGTGCTATAAAGGCTTTTGTTACTTGTTACTTAAATATTATAGATTATAAAATTATGATTTAGTTTGGAATATAAATGTTTTTGGGCCAGTCAAGCAATGTTTAATATATATATATATATGGTAAATTATGCAGTAAGAGTCTACATTCCAAATGTACGATATCATTTTCTTCTAAATTAAAATTAGATATAATTCTAATTATTTTTTAAGTGTGTCAGCGTTGTGTAGGCAGGCAGACTGAAGAGACGATAGTTGCAGGTTAACTTAAAGTTCTTTTTAATCAGACAGCAGAACATGGGTTTACACACTATGAAATAACATTGAGGACTGACCCCACAAGACAAAACACAACGGGCTTATAAACACTAGGGCAAACTCGAAACAGGAGAGGAACACAGGTGGAGCAGGTAAACTAATTAACTAAACAAGAAACGGAACAGAACCAAATAAGGACAAACAGGAAGACAAGAAAGCGAAACCAAAACTAAACAGTGGCAGACGAAAACAACAGACATAAGGCTTACATTGTGAATATCAGTTCAGTAAATTATATCTAAATTATAACATTGTTGTATGACCTCAGTTGAAGGTGCAACAAGACAAAGCTATCATTTTTATGGGGTGTAGTGGATTGTAGTCCTGATGTTTGGTGCATTTAAATATAACTAACTTTGTTCCATACAGGTTAATTCTCATGTTATAGTTTATCTGACATATCCGTTATTATACTGGTTTTGTGGAATGTGCCAGATATTAGCATCAAGACTCTTCTGCATCTTCATTGTGAGCACACAAAGCGCTTAAAAGTAATCTGAAGGCAGAACAGCTGATTATAAAGCAAAGCCGGCACTATAAAGTATCCTCATGTCAAAGCTTGTAAAGGGCATGTCAGCTCGTGTTGTAAAGTCAATTGCAACATGCGCAGAAATGAGTGTCCAATTGTGTAATCAAGATCAGTTCCTGGATATATCTGCACGTATGCCCCTCCAGTGTAGCTCTTAAGAGTATTACAAACACATTTTTTTGTTTTTCTTCTGGAAACTTCAGTGGTGATAATTCTATATCATGTGAACTGTAAATGTAGTTGTCCAACTGACCAGCAGGTGGTGAGGGAGCAACCTACCTCTGAAATGACCTTTGTGTACACAAAAAAAGAAAAAAGTGAAGTACAATGGTGTGAGATAGATAACATAATGATCCATAATGAATTAAGCAACAGGAAAAGTGTGGCATGGAAAGATAAAGTGCCCCAAAATTGATACAAGGACTCAAAACTCTCAAGGAAAGGGGTTTAGCCTAAAGGAGCTCCTGTCTGTGTGTAAATGTGTTGTGTCTGGATGTGTGGGAGGGAGAAAGTAGAGAAGGAGGGCAAAGCAGGAGGGCTGGGTCGGAGGGCTCTATATAGAGAGGGAAAATCCGAGTGTGACTAGAGGCCAGACAGGAGGCTGAAGACAGTACTGTTCAGTACTTTGACCTGTAGCTGAAACAGACCAGCTCACATTGTTCACTGGATATAACCAGAGGAAGGATTTGATTTCACCTAACAAGGTGGGGGATTTTTTTTTGTTCCAGCTATTTAAATCCTGTGCTTTCTGTGTAACCTCCTCCCTCCCTATTTTAATGCAAGTGTGTCAAACAGGTGCGTAGTTAACCGGCAGCACAGCTCTACAGCCTGCAATCATGATCTTTACATGTACCAAAAATAGCATATCATGAAGTAAAAGTAGTTTAAGTTATAATATTTAAAGCATTGTTTCTTGTTTTACTTCAGCTGATATTAAATCTAGAATATTCTACATCTACAAGTGTTGCAATTAAAATACCAGTCTTTTTGTGTATAGTACCATATTAATGAAATTATGTGGTTTATTATTAGAATCATGATTGTGTACAAGCGCATACACTTGTATAACATTAGCTGAATTAATTTAATGTTGTATTTTTAATGCATAATGAAATCAGACATTAATTAGAAGTTGCTGCTTTACATTTTGTTTAGTAATTTGATGAAAGTTAAAGTTATTTGTCAGAAAAGTGTACTTCATTAAAACTATTACGTAACTGAATTATACCACATTCATATATGTAATTAATATGAATTATATAATAATACAGGGTTAGTGGATGGATTTAAACTGCAAATGAACTACAGTTATGTAAACTATACATGACAGGAAAATGATGTATGATATCAAATATCGCACTTTCATTATTGCAACACCTGTAAATGAGAAGTAGTGTGGTGTCTGCGCTATACTCCTTTGACAGCTCAAGAAGCTGTGTCATAACCGATATGCATGGAATCTGCTAAAAAAGTCTCCTCAGTTTGCTATCTGTCTGTTATTTGATAGTGATATGGAAGTTTCTAGACCTGCTCTCAAAGTCCATGAAGTGTCATTCTATGACCACAAAGGTATATGTTAAATATCAACCTGAAATTAAGCATTTTGACTGGTTAAAGTGAACCTTAAAAATGTAAAGGTGAAGCATGAATATCCAGAAGACAAGAGCCCCTGTATTTTTAGCCTGTTATGAATGTGGTGTTTGTGGCAGTTTGTTGTACCTGTGCACGTCTCCAAGATTGGAGATATGACTATAATACTGTTTTTTCTTTACCAGCTCATTAGTTAGGTTTTGTGTGATCAAAAGAACGTGCTGTATCATTTGGCAGTTCAGTGATGTGTTCATCATATGGGATGTTTGTGATGTAAAAGCCAACACGTCTCTACACGCTACAGTCCCATCAAGAGCAAACAGGCGAGCCTTCAAGAGCCAAAATATCCACATTACTGGAGTGACATCATTACTGATGTTTACTGGACCGATCGTCATGGCAACGGGGTCAAACGAGCATTTCTTTCAGTGCTGTGACACTTCTGCCATATGTTTGAGTGTGTGTGAGGCTGAGCTCTGGTCAACTAAAGGCACAGTCATGCAGAAAACTGCACAGCAATGGACTTTGTTTCCGGGGCTGTTCTTTTGTCTGTATGAGGGACATTGTGCCTGGTGGGCTGATTGGGTAATTAATGATCCTATTTCTGTAATTTGCTCGCCGGCCTCTCATCTTTGTCAAGTCTCTTTTCTTTTTAACCCGAGACCAAAACAGGCAGCTTGAGCGCAATTATGTGTGATCCTAAGACATTGTTCTCAGGGAGGAGGATCAGTGAAAGTGAGGAGCAGTAATTTGATCAATTAAATGAAGAGAAAGAGGAGGATGGCCAACCCAAACAATCACCTTTCAAAGGCTGTTGTACTTGAAAGCCATATGTTATTTCAGATGACAACAAATATATAGAGAAATCTTAAATAAAAAATATAGAAATTAGTTTAATGTGTAACTTGTATAACGTTACTATTTAAAAAAAATGCTGTTTAGTAATGCTATTCATCAAATAATCCTGAAAAATATAATTATTAATAATTGAGTTGCAAATCAGTACTAGAATATTTTCTGAAGTATTAGGAGACATGAAAGACTGGAGTAATGGCTGCTTAAAATTTAGCTTTGCCACTAAAAAAATGAATTACATTTTAAAATATTTATTAGAAAAATATTAATAATAGTTCACAATATGTTTTATTTTTGATACAATGCAGCCTTGATGACCATAACAGATTCTTTTAATGAAATTAAAAATAAAAGCATTAAAAATCTTACTGATGCCAAATTTTTGAATGGACAGCCTTTATAAGACAGCCTTACACTGTTTGGGTGCCTGCCCTGGTTTTGACTGCAGGAAGTAGCTGTTTCCGCAACAATGATAAGTTTTGGCTCCAATAGTTTAAAACTGACATTATTTCCACCATGTCAGCTACTGTGTCCTTTCTTGGTTTATGAAGATAAACAGGTCTATTTTTCTATTTAAACCAAACATTTTAAAGGGACCTTCATCTTATCTTGTCATTTAAGTAAGCAAGTAATAAAATAAATAATATTTACCATTGGGTTTTATCATTTAAATTCTCCAAAATGATTCCAAGAGAACCAGGTAACTAAATGGATTAGCAGCATGAATGCAAAACATTAATTATCCTTGCACAATAATTAAACTATTACATACAGCTTTGGAGCATACTGAATCAAATATGAAGCACATTTCTTAAATTCTGTTTAAATGTAGTGGATTGTGTAGTGTTTTGGTTAGTTTAAGTTTCCACAGATATTTTTTCTGTATTGCTCAGAATATGATCTATAATGATGCCAAGTATGTTGACATGATAACTGTACTGTGAATGTCTGTTTGCTTAAAGCTCAAATATTATAAATGAGACAAAATGTCTAAAGAGAGATCAAATATAGACAATGCAGTCAGTGGACAATGGCTGTTCTTTATGACCGTTTTGCTTTCTCTGAAAAGGAAGAACCTGGTGTAAGACAATATTTACCCTGCTGTGAGTCTTTGCTGGAAGTTTAGCAAGTACATAAAAGTGGTGGACGTCTACAGTAACTTGAGGCCTGAGTCACATGACCCCACCTTTTCTATTAGACACACCTCAATGTATGCACCGTCTCACAGAAACCCAAGCACACAGATAATAGTAGTTTCAATCACGGACAAAACTCAAGAGTATGCTTACAGTTTCTCCTCAGAATGATATGTCTAACCTCGTCTGCTGCTTTGCTGTTATTGTGTTTGCAGGATGAGTGCATTATTAAAATAAGAACAAGTGGAACGTCTGTTTATCAGTGATGTTTATATTGCAGATTGTTGGCTCATAGCCTCGAGCTCAGTCTGCTTTAGGAAAGTGCAAAACAAACCTTGGCCTTAGGAATTGCTTTGCTCTGCCTAACACTCAAAGTTCTGTTTCCCGTATCTGTTTCTGTTTTCACTCAAATGTTAAGATGTTATTACTGCTGTAATCATATTTGGAGCATAATTTTGTATTGGGGCATTAGATTCAATTCTGATTTGAAAGTTGACCCTAATGGCTGCTGTTCTGCTGTATTGATTTCTTTATGACAGATAAGCAATGATGAAGCTCTTGATGCTGGTCACCATCACAGCGCTCCTCCTGCTGGTGGAAGGGGGAATGTCGGCGAGGACTCAGTCCCGCACCAAGAGAGAGCTGGCCACCCCGCTGCACCTCAGGGGGATCCGGGACCCCTACGGCTCCTACTGCCAGAGGAGAGGAGGCTGCTGCCCTGGCCGAAATGACCAGTGCACTGTGCCTTACCTGGACACAATCTGTTACTGCGACCTGTTCTGCAACCGCACCGTGTCCGACTGCTGTCCTGATTTCTGGAGCCACTGCCTGGGAACAACTCCTCCATACCCCCCCAGTAAGTCCAATGACTAAGTGAGACTGCTGAGTCTGACAGTGCTCACTCTTGTCCATGTATTTGCCTGCACAAAGAAAGGTATAGTTCACTCAAAAATGCTTTTTTTGTTGTTGAACATAAAAAAGTTATTTTGAAGAATGCTAGTAATCAAAGAGTTGATGGTCTCCAATGACCCTACTAAGGAAGTCAATTCTTTGAAATGTCTTCTTTTGAGCATCTCAAAAAACTCAGAAACTCAGACAGGTTTGGAATGACACAAGGGTAAATGATATTTTATTTTTTGTGAGAACTATTCCTTTAATGCTGATTTGAAAAATGTTAATTTTTGAGTTTGTCAGCAGTATTTGAAATTTAAGTATTTCCCCTTTCCAACAGATAGCAGTTGGTCTTGCATGCTTAAAATTTCTGCTGGCATTACAAATATGGCCAAAAATAATGAACATGATGACCAGATCAATATAAATTGTAAGCAAAACATTCAGACCACTTTTATGAATCAATTGATAAATCAATTGTTTGAAAAGATATGAACTTAAAAGAATGAATTTTTCTCAAATCATACTTTGCTAGTCCTTTCATGATCATATCTAGGGCTAATATCAATATTTTGATGCAACAACAACTTAATTTTCAGTATGTTCTTTAAACAAAGCTATTGTATGACTATGATATGGTGCATTAGTCATATATGAACTACTTTTATGATCATTTTTCTGCCATGTTTGGACCCCAAGGCGGCGGAGATTCAGGTTTAGTCCTGATTTAGCTTCCTCCATGACAAGAAATATACTCATATAGAAAAGAGCTATAGTTTGGGATTAGTCATTTTTAATCAAGATGGAAAGCCAATCATTGGTATGCTTAGGAAACTAATTTTGGCCCACAGCCAATGTTTGACGTCTACGCCATTAAGAAAAGATTAGTTATTTTCTAGCAACATAATGGAGATCCAAGTCCAAATTCTTTCCTGTTAATGTTTTCCTGTCATTCTTGCCTCATGGACCTCACTGTAGTGCCACTGAGGTGTAAAATGTTCAGTCGTGGACCTAATAATGGACAGAGAACAGTGGCATTCTCAGGAAGAGAGCAGAACAGGGCAGAGGAAGGCAGGGAGCAATGAATGGAGGTCAGCTGAAAGAATGCCTGTAATGTATGAGGAGGGAAGGGGGTGGAAGGGTGACTGCGGGCAGGGAGGGATCACAACAGGTATGCGCACAATGTGTGTTTGCTAAAGGAGGGACAATCACGTCTATAGGGCAGGTATGACTTCACGGATCACAGCTCAGCATTACTCAGGACGAGAGTGTTGCTAAATCTCAGTAAATGTTTTCTATAAAAAGCTATTTTCATTTACAGTAAAAAATAACATCTGATAGTTCATGCTTCCTGTTCTTTTAAGACTTTGGGATATTGCAGCTTAACTTTTTGATGTTTAAACTTGAAGCTTAGCTTATAAAAACAATTTCATTTAATAAAAAGAAGTAAAATTTGAATACTTAACAGTAAAATGCAAATGGCAACAAAAATAAAAAAATAAATAAAACAATTATTCTAACAATTAGACATGCTACTGACACAAATTCTCCTGTAGTGTCTGTCCCGAATGTAAAAGGGAGCAAACAGGAGAAAATGTCACAACACACTTTTGAGAGCAAAAAACTGGCCACTGTTAAACCATCTTCTACAATATAATATGATTCTTTATTTGTATGTAACGTAAAAAAACTAATTAAATAAAAATGACATTGTCACCACAAACTAAGAGTTTGTTCCTAGGATTTATTAAATTAGAGCAGTGTTTTAATAATTTATTCACTCATTTTAATTTGATTGTGGTCACTTATGAACTACTGTATGTGAGAGAAAAAATATATATCATGGCTACAAATTAAGAATATATTTTCATTTGTCACTAATGTAGAAAAACCCAATTCGGGCCCAGATGGTGTAGTTACATCTACCAGCAGCGGCCAACTGAATCATATTAACTATCCAAGCAGTGACCCCTGTTTCCAAACAAGTTTTAACATTCCTCTCCTCCCTTTTTCCAGCATTCGGTTGAGCCAGTGTTGTTATGTAATTCTATTCGGTGCCACTAATGGTGCAGAAATGACGCACTTTGACATTAAAAATCTTTTTATTGATATGATTTTGTGTGTGTGTCTGTTATAGTGCCTTATATAGACATCCTACATATCCATCCACTCCTCTTTAGTTCATTCTTACTGTAGTTTACTTAGCATATTAGGAGGAGAGGAAAGATGGTCTGCCCATTTCCAGCCAGGCAATGTGGCAATCTCTGATTAGGCTCGTCAAGGCATGACGACAGCAGAGTCTCTGGGAAAGCAAAGAAAACATTCCACTGCGGGCACCACAGACTTCATCAGGCAAACTTTTAATCCGAGTGTTTAGTATGTGTGTTGCGGTTCTTCCAAACATCTCCTGCAGACTGATTCATATGTTGTTGTTTATTGATTTCAGGTTCTTGTGAAAGGAACGGCCACAGGTTTCACTCAGGAGCAACATACAAAGAGAACTGTAATTTATGGTGAGTGTGAAATCCAGTCAAAGCTATATACAAATCCTCCTTCTTTTCAGTTCCATAGCACTGACAACACGGCCTTTTCAAGGGCGCTGTGGATCTCTCAATCCAAGGGCATTGTTTGGCTACATTAACACTCATGTTGGCAGGATTTATCCACAGACCGAGAGAGTCTTGACTGGACTGCTTCAGCGGGCAGGACAGTGGGACCCCTCTGGTCACGAAAAGATTACACACATTCCTGAGCTCCCATACATATGTTTCACCTTTAGCCCCCTTGTGATCCTGACAACGTGAACAGTACAAACACACTGCAGGATAATGTACAGCACATATACATCCATAATATTTACCGCGTGTCTCTCTCCCTTTACACAAAACCCCTCGCTAATAGGATTAGCTCTCCTCATAGAATCTAATCCGTTGCACCAGCCATGGTCGAAGCACATTCCCTTTCACTGTTTGAATAGTCAGTGGACACATAAACCTTCTCAGTTAATGACCAACACATGGAAATATATAATTTTGTTGGGTTTGTCCATATTTTCGCAGCACTTAAATACCCATTATTATAGTGTGGTTCTGAGATTTTATTTGGCTTTTTTTTTGTTGGCTTTCATGCTGTCTTGTCATCCAATTTGTATGGTATGTTTGTTGGCCTAAAAGCATCTGATAGTGCTTTTTCACTGTATTTTACTTGCTTGTGAGAAACTACAGATGGTTAGACAAAACAGAAAAGCAGGAATTCGTTTCCCCAATGCCAAAGGTTTTTCACACAGCAGTGCTATGGGTATTGTCTCTAGGAATACAGTGAGGTATCGTCTCCAGTATTGTTTGTTTTTGGTGTAGTGTGTGCACATGGTCGTCACATATTGCAGATGTTTGTGACAGGGTGAATTTTTACTTGTATTTTCGCGGTTGGTCTGTACCTGTTTTGATAGTTTTAACGCTGACATTAAAACCATCCCCTGCCGTTATTTCAGTTTGCAATGTATTGCCCATTTTGTGGGTCCTAAAACAAAGTTTTACTACCAACACAGCCCGCAAAGCCAGCGAGTACCTCGCACAATAGCCATTTCTGCAGACCAACTGCCCCCTAGTGGTCGGGAGCATTTCCGTTGTGCCGTGAGCACTGATCTATAATAGAGAACATAATATATACACTCTTTGTTATATTGCAGCCATTTGCAAAAATCATTTAGGTTCATTTTTTTCCTCATTAATGTACACACAGCACCCCATATTGACAGAAAAACACAGAATTGTTGACATTTTTGCA
>JAUMHE010000072.1:10929283-10943397 GCA_032359235.1 Enteromius mattozi
ACCATCCAACCTGACAGAACTGGAGAGGATCTGCAAGGAGGAATGGCAGAGGATCCCCAAATCCAGGTGTGAAAAACCTGTTGCATCTTTCCCAAAAAGACTTATGGCTGTATTAGATCAAAAGGGTGCTTCTACTAAATACTGAGCACAGGGTCTAAATACTTAGGACCGTGTGATATTTCAGTTTTTCTTTTTTAATAAATCTGCAAAAATGTCAACAATTCTGTCTTTCTGTCAATATGAGGAAAAAATGAACTTAAATGCTTTTAGCAAATGGCTGCAATATAACAAAGAGTGAAAAATTTAAGGGGGTCTGAATACTTCCATACCTTCTGTATATTGTGAAGATTTTCTTATATTAGATGCCTTATCATGTAAAAGTAGCAAAAAATTCTCATATTGTACGTTCTGTCTGCAGATGTATTTTTGTTTGTATGTCTGACTCAGTCTGTTGTTGATGTGATATGATTTTTATCTGTTAGTTAGGCGTGATGGTGCTTTCTGTGATCACACTAACCGCAAGATTGGCACCTCTCGCCACTGCCACGTTATCTTTCCTCTCTTCATTTCTCATTTTATCAGGATCTTTTTTTACATTCTTCTGCATATAGTGATTTGCTTCCTGTTGTGGCAGTGATTTCTGAAATACTGGCTGCTGTCCCAACTGAGTTGTTGTTCCCTCTGGTTCACATTGACCTCTGTAATCCTGAGATTTCCTGAGTTCAAGCCTCACTGGACTGGACTGTACGATTGGCATGTAGCAGCCACAGACCCACCGGCTCCTGCAGGATCTGATCCTCAGTCAGCATGAGCGCTACTGGTGTCTTAATATAACTATATCCTTCTTACTATTTACCTGGCTATGATATCAGAAATTATTGCAAGCTTTACACTAGAGTTATGAAAAGAATGTAAAATCTTTAGAATTTGTCAGTTACCCAAATCTTATCCAATTTTACTGAAAAACAAAGCACAATACTGATAAAGAAAACTGTATTTTGCAGACAGTTCTATCAATCTTAAATCTATTCTGGCCATTGCATTTCTATAGGCCCTATCACAGACTATACAAAATCCCTGCTGGAGCCCACGCATTCAACCGGCTGTCATCTTTTTGAGATTGCTATGAAATGTAAACACAGAGAATGCACATAAATAGGTCTGTATCAGAGGGCATGTCAAAGGCTTGTATTGGGATGCTGATTTGAGCGTTACAGTGAAGCGTGACAGAGTGAGAAACTCAGCTTCCTGCTGACAACAGGTCACTTGACACCTTTGCACTCTAAAGGCCTTTTGTAACTTTCAACCAGCGAGCGTGCGCTGGTGTGTCAATTTATGTCTCAATCTGAACTACTGTGTGAAAGTTGAACACTAGGACTTTGAATGCGTGTCGCCAGACAGAAAGAAGAGTTCGTAAGATCTGCTATGTGCAACTAGATTTTTACAAAGAAAAATGTGAGTGCAAAACCCATAGCTATGTTGGTTGCATACTAGTCCAAATACAAAACAACAGCACATTAAGTAATAGCCAGCCTCTCCCTGCCACACGATTTGAGGCATCATTCACGTGCGTAGTACAAATGGGCTGGGACAGGAAACATAAGTCTTTTGTTTGTGACTAATCCTACTGCTCTCTAGTAATGTCTCAGCAGCAGTGAACCTCTGCTCTTCCTGCTTTTAATCCACGTTCCTCTCAAACGTCAGGCCTGAACCTCCTCCCCCAGCACAGACTGACTAAAAATGGATATTTCTTCAAGAGCTGCAGCCTTAAAAGGCTCACAGGCCTCTCTCTCTCTCTCTCTGTTTCAGTTTCTCTCTCTTGCTTGTTTTGTGTCGCAAATGTAGAATATGTCTGAAATGCTTCCTTGTTTCTCTATGCTTTGGTTTGACGTCTGCCTACATTTTCTTTCTCTGTTTTAAAACGCTTATATAAACACACTACGTTGTTTATTACTCTACAAGTTAATCTACAATTTACTTCAGTCCTCAGAAACTGCACTGTTAAAGAAAGAACAATGAGGGGGTTTAAAGTGACTTTGGTTTCCACAAAAACAGTCCCATGACTTAACATATGATAACATAAAATTAACCATGATTAAATGTTTTTAAACGCGCAAAAATTTCCCAGTCTTAAAGTGGTAACCTCTTGAGAGGTCTTGACCTTCTCGACTGTAAATAAACTCTCCTGCGTTTTGCCTTAAATTTTAGTGCACACAGTTATTTAAATATTAAAAACTGTAGACCTCATATCAAATTACCAGAAAATTATATAATATTTAATTTTTATGCTGAGGTTGAAAATCAATGTTTGTGAAGATCACTTCCTTTCAGTGACTATGTTTTCATGTATTTGTTCAGGCCTTATTTTGCATTTTAATTGTATAGATTGTAAATTTTCTGGATGTGTTCAGTAACAGTTTTTATTCGTCTCCTGCAGCACATGTGGTCAAAATGGGCACTGGGAATGTGAACATCATACCTGTCTGATAGAGGATGACATGATCCAGGAAATCAACAGGAGAGGTTATGGGTAAGTATTAAATATATATATATATATATATATATATATAAACAAGTGTATTCCTCCTTCCTGCTAAGTATCTTTCTCTTTTTCCCCATACAGTTGGAGGGCCTCAAACTACAGTCAGTTCTGGGGTATGACGCTGGATGAGGGTCTGCGGTATCGTCTGGGCACACAACGCCCCTCACGGACCATTATGAACATGAATGAGATCCAGGTAAGAGTCATCTGCAGCTAGTCAGACGTTCATTATTGCAGTACCCAGATGCAAAGCGGATGTGACATTATCCTGAAAGGGTCTTGTTTTCCACTAAAAAAATCAAATCATCAGTTTTCAACACTGAAACATTGTGATGTTAGTTTTGTTATGCAATGATGTTTTTATAGTCGCATTTATTAGATTAAAAATACAATTAAAATAGCATTGTGAAACATTATTCAGCACTCAAGAAACATTTCTTATTATTAATGTAAAAAATATTTGGATCTGGAAATATTGTCTTTACTTCCATTTTTGATTATTTTAATGTGTTTTTGCTTTAATGTGTTTTTTCTTTAAAAAAAATCTTACTGACTCTAAACATTCAATCAGATATTAAAAATAAACATAAAGGGTCACACTTTATTGCTAGTTTCAATTCTCACTTTTTTAATGAACCATTAACTATGAATTTTACTAATTTGCTGCTTGTTAAGTTAAGGAATGTAGAATATGGTCATGCAGAACATGTGCTTTATGAGTTCGATTAAACAGTCAATATAATATGCATGCTAATAAGCAGTTATTTTAATAGTGAGTTACCACTTAAATATGTGATGTTTGAAATCAGGTCTTCTTATTTTATAAAAAAAATAAAAAATATAATAAGTATACATGGGTATTTTTACTGGAAAACAAGATAAAAAGTACTGATTATGAAAACAGTTTGCTGTGTATATTTCACAGCCATTTACTAAATAAATGAATGAACATAAAACATTGAATTGAGTTGAATGTGAGAATAAAGAGATCATGTGCTAGAGACATGAAGCTTTCCCAGAATGCCACGACTGACCAGTCAGTATCAAGTACGTAGATAATCTCTTTATTCATCTCATTTTTATGCCCATTAACGGCTCTTTGATTATCCGCTCTCACGCTCTGCGCAACGCAGTATACCGTTAGAAATCATCAAAGCAAGAATAAGAGACCAGATTCGGAAACCAGACTGTTGTTTGATCTTTGCTATTCATCAGCTGGTTACAGCGCAGTGCAGTGAATGCATCCTAGATGTGTTCGTCTGGAGGTGTGCTATTTGATGTGGCTCGCTGAGGCTTTCAGTGTCTCTCTGCAAAAAGCTGCCCATGATCCACACCAACACATTATATAAGAGCTTACTCAGTAATTCAAGAAGGTTGGAAATGATTTGATGCTCTTGATTGGAGCAGTTCATTTATAGCCTCAAAAAGTACCCTCATAAGATAGGAACCCATACCCGTATCTTGCTGCCCTTCCTCTATTCTCTTTCCTCTCCAACCCATATCCTCCAACACGTCTCCACCTGTCTCTAGATTTGAGCCTCGGTCATGTATGAAGCCTCTTTCTGTCTAAAACCCACTCTGCACGCACACTAATGAGTGGGCTGAGTGCCTCACACACTCTTTACTTTCTCATTGGAGTATTCTCTCTGCTCAGCGTGAGTGCTCACTTTCCCTGTTGGGTCAAGTGTTGCTGCAAGCCATGGCCCTTTAGAGGCCCTTTAACCACCACAATTCACCACTGCAGTGCCGGACTCTTGACAAGCACCTGCATTCCTCAGGATCATATCTGGTAGTTGTCAGGGAGAATCATGATGATATCACAGACTGGAATGTAGGAGGACGACAACCAGCAGCTGTGCATTACCAAAGAGGGAGAGGCGCACAGGAGCCTTTATGAGAGAAAGTGCTAATACATTCCTTATTCAGGAATTATGAAACTTTGGGGTGTAAAATATGACTGAAAGTGGTCTAGGGATGGTCATAGATTTGGGAGGTGTAGAGCAAGCATGAATGTGACCCTGTTAAGGTTAGGTTTAGAGTTATATGTTCACACCTGCTATTAACATCAATTTTAGTTATTTATGGGTGTAAACAGGACCCTCAATTCAATTAAATATGATCATACAGTAAGTAATCATCAGCATCATAACTGGTCAAAAGTTTGGGTTCAGCAAGTTCTTTTTAATAAATTAGTATTTTTATACACTAAGGATGCATTAAATAGATCGAAAGTAACAGTAACAATATTTAAACCCCTGGTTTCACAGACATCAAATAATAAAAAAAAAACATGTTTCCACAGAAATATTATATAATATTATCAGCTATTAACAACATTATTAATGTTTTATTGAGCACAAAATCATCATATTAGAATTATTTCTCAAGGATCATGTGACACTAAAAAATGGAGCTAAAAAAATATTAATACCAGATGTACAGTGGACTGTTGAATTGGTAAATGAGATTATTTGGATGTTTGGATTTTACAAAGACTTTTATTATTATTATTGACAGAACAGGTAAAAACAGGCTGGAAATTCAAGATTTCTGTTTTTTTCCCCCATTGGAATACTTCTGAAAAGTCACCATTATATAACCACACTAAAGCTTTATGCAGTGAAATTTGGAGAACCAGACTGCCTCTCATTCATCCACTGGTCTTGTGAAAAATAATACATATGGAAATAATTGTATTATGCCATCAAAATCACTCATAATAACACCATGGGTGCATTTATAGAAATCCTTATTCTGTGTTACTTATGTCTTCAATGCCAAACACCACCATTAAGGATTAAGTCATTTTTTTCTGCAGATGAATATGAATGGAAACGATCATCTGCCGAGTTACTTTAACGCAGTAGACAAATGGCCAGGGAAAATCCACGAGCCCTTGGACCAGGGGAACTGCAATGCATCCTGGGCTTTCTCAACTGCAGGTGAGTCAGAAAAGACACGGCCCAGACCACAGCAGAAGAACACTGCAAAATACAGTACTGTTTGTATGTTATATAATGCAGTCCTGTCGCTCAAATGTGAACCCTGTGACTCCCTTCTAGCTGTTGCATCAGACCGGATCTCTATTCAGTCGATGGGTCACATGACCCCTCAGCTCTCACCTCAGAATCTGATTTCATGTGACACACGTCATCAGGGCGGCTGCTCCGGCGGGCGTATTGATGGGGCCTGGTGGTTCCTAAGGAGAAGAGGGTAATTCACTTAAATTGCACACAACATCAAAATGTGAAGATCTTTAAATCATGCACATCTGACAAAAAAATAGTTTTTTAATTTAAATATCTGCCTTTTTCTTTCAGCGTCGTTACAGAGGAGTGTTACCCTTTTTCTCCGTCCCAGCAAAGTCCTGCTGAAGTGGCTCGCTGTATGATGCAAAGTCGAGCAGTGGGCCGAGGAAAGAGGCAAGCCACAGCACACTGTCCCAACAGCTACAGCTACCACAATGATATCTACCAGTCAACCCCACCATACAGATTGTCCTCCAAAGTAAGTCAGCTGACCCCTCGAATCAAGCAGAAAATCACTTTCTTTTAGGAAATGACAATTAGTCGTATTACCTTACATCAAGTAACTTTATCTAGTCTAAAGGATGTTTTAGTGGAAAGCAAGATTCATGTATAATCAGGCGGCCTGTATGTTCTGACACGTTAGAATTACATTCTCTTTAAAACATGCAGACCTCTGCCCGCATACTGTAATACCGATGGTTAAAGCATCAGTGATTAACAGTTTTTTTTCCCCACATGCCCAGCATCTGTGTGCTTTTTTGTTCAATTTCTTCATCAGTCTCAAAGCCAAAGGGAGGAATAACTCTCAACTGTCTGGAGAGGCATTACATTAGCAGTCATGTCATGGTTGAACGTATTCTCTCCCTGTGCCATATCTTACCACCCTTTTGTCTTATTTAAGGCACAGTCTAGGTCATATATATGTCTGTAGGTAGATCATATATCATTCACATATGTGAAAAAGGAATGCGATGAACAATTAAACAATTCAGTGTAGTAATACTGTATATGGAAGCATGACTGCTTATACTGTATGTAAAACAATCATTTCAGTAATTTTATTATAAATGCGTATTTCTTTTCATGGTGCAATATATATGAAGAATTTGCAGTTTAAAATTGTATTAGGCTGGAGTGTGCTGTTAACTAAACTCATTTGTTGCTTTTCCACTCACAGGAGAATGAGATTATGAAAGAGATTATGGATAATGGCCCTGTGCAAGGTATGGATTTATGCAGAAGTGTGTGTGTGTGTGTGTGTGTCTACACAATACTGTGAGCCAGAGGATAAGAATAGTAAAAAGCACATGCCTAATGACTGTCGTATTAGTCATCATGGAGGTTTGGTATTTAAACAAAAAGCATAAACTCATCATATATGCGCAGTGAATTCTTAAGAAGTCCCCTGCAGTTATACGATCAGGGTGTTTGTACGTTGTTCAGAGCAGCTCCGTGATCCTGTGCCAGTGTTCTGTTGTATTGTTCCAGACAGGAGGGGAGCACTGGATTTACGCCAGATTTCACTTCTAATCTTCGCAGAAATTCTGTCCAACCTCTGGCTTATATTGAGAAACAGGAGATGAAAAGATATTCTTTATGTGCAGAAGTGTGTGTTCATTAGACTCTGTTTACTGCTTATCTTCTACTAATGTCTGGAAAACCCCAAAGTGTGTGAGTGATCGAGTTTTTCAGAACGTTGAACCCGACTGATTTTTCTTTCATGCCACTATGGCTGTCCTCAGGAGGGTTGCTGCAGGAACCCACCCACAAAAGTTTTGCCCTGTGAATTTAAGCAATGCGTCTTTATGCCATGTGATTCTGAGTTTATTTGAACTGCGATACAATTAGTAGTGGTCACTTTGATCTCACTTTGATCTGTGAGGGAACAAGATATTTGGGTGAGCTGTGGGACATTACATAATTTGGCTTTTAAAGCTAGTATTTCCTGTAGTATGACTGTGAGTGATAAGAATGAAGGATCAGCAATTTTTGGACATAAATTCAAGACTTTTATATTTAATTGCTGCACAACTGTAATTTATATCATTTAAAAAATAGTGTGTTTAAAGATTAATAATGCATGTTGTATTTGTTTTTCCCTTTTTAGCCATCATGGAGGTCCATGAGGATTTTTTTGTGTACAAGAGTGGAATTTACCGACATACAGATGTCAATTACCACAAACCGTCACAGTATCGCAAACATGCAACGCACTCGGTCAGGATAACAGGGTAAGCTCTAGCATTGGAATGAGTATTTAGCAGTGTTTCAGAGAAAGTTCTTTGACAACAAAAGGTCTCTCTATGTCATTTTTTTATTTTTAGATAGATAGATAGATATTCAGACAGACAGATAGATAGACAGATCGGTCAATCTTTGGGTTCTTAAATACATATAAATTAAGATACATTTACAAAAAAAAAAAATGATAACTGTAAAACAACAAAAACTAAAATTGTCAAATATTCATATGTATTTTTAGAAAGTTTATTTTTTTCTCAGCCCATTTTTCTTAATTTACCTCATTAAATGAAATAAAACAATTTACTATATGGGTAAGAAAAATAAATATTGTATGATAATATATAAAATGTTAAAATATTTTTACTCTTGTAAATGAATCTTGTTAGGGTTTTTTTTTTAAGGATGTGACTTAGTTCTGATCTGAAGTGAATATCTGAAGATTTGAAATGTAATATAGACAAAGAATTTTAGTGTTGTAGGTCTTTCCCATTTAAGCAGACAGAAGCTGTGTTACCTTGAAGGCACTAGATAATATTTAAGACATAAACTCCATCATGGCCCCACTTATCTGTTGTGCAGACATGTTTTTTTTTTTTTGTTCCTAGCAGACAAAACACCTGGATAACTGGCCTTCCAGTCTCACCCCCAGACACACAACCCTCAAAGCCTTTGTCTGGTTTTGCTATACTCACTCATACATAACACACTTTAATAGTACTGCATCACTAATAGCAAGGAAATAGTTCACTATACTTAGTCATTAAAAGGTTTTGTTAAAATGAGGGGAAAATATACATCTCCGACAACTATTTAATGTAATTTAATTGAATTTTTTTTAAACAGTCTGCCTAAAAACATATATTTTTTTAATAAATGTGCCTCACTGTGCATAAACGTGGTTCTTGAGCTGGACAGAAGCACTATAGTCTTTCCCAGACAGCGATTATTTAGTTAGTTATTGAGAGGCACGGTGGGGTCAGGCCATGTTCCCCACGTATGTCTCCGGTAACCTCGTCTGACCTGCCGCTGGTGTCTGTGAGTGTGACATGCTTCAGTGGTGACGGTGATATGAGCGCGAGTCTGTCTGAACCCCAGCTTTTCTCCTGGCCTCCTGTCCCTCGCTGACGCTGCGCTTCTCGTACTGCTCTAGACGTTCAGAGGACGCTGTACAGCCCAATAAAGTTGGCATACGGGGGGCAGCGGCGGTGTTTTTACTGGGAAAATCCCACCATGGTGCATTCGGCTAAGCCCAGGGCCTGGGAAAGTTTGTGGAAAGCTCATTGATGTCCAGTGTAATGGAAATGGCATTGTTCAGAGCAGACAGAGGAGCCTATACCCAGCGCAGGTCAGAGGCTGGTGGGATGCAGTGGTATGTCTGTCATTGTCCGAAAGCCAAGGACAGAAAACATGGTGAGATAAGAGCGTAGCAGAACTCCGGACCACACAGCCACCTCTAACTCTCCCATGTATTTTATATTGAGGCGTGTTGCTTTCTTAGGTAATTTTGTTTGTTATTTTTCTGAGTGTACTGAGTACTAACTTACCGCCCTGTGGGGATGGAAGGCAGATAAGTATTATTTGGGAACAGAATGATATGTTCCCGAGTCTGATGGAAAACTTCCCTTAGAATAGACGTGGACTAAACTATATTTATTCCAGACATATATAAATAAATAGCCCCTTGACGCATGTAGTGATTGACAAGCTGAATGTTCTGAACTCACATAAAAAGACATTGGAGGGTCAATGGCTTTCTCTTATTACTCAAAGCACCAGAACGGGTGGAGGAGCATAAGGAAGGTCTTGGCATGATAAAAGTTCAACCCATCAGATTGTTGTTGACTTGAGGAGATGTAAGGGGGCGGGTGTGTTCTGCTTCCTGATGCTCACGTCCTTCCTCTGCACCAGGATTTGTTTTGGTAGTCCAAGGGTTTTCCAATTTTTACTCAGATTTGTTGTTAGCTCTCAGGTGTAAATATTGCTCAAAATGTTTGTCTTTTTCCACCCCAATAAAAACATCTTTAATTGTGATTAATACTATTTTTCTTATCACATTTTTATGTACACCTTTGCTTTTCAATTCTTTTAACTTTTTTCCCCCATAAAAACTGATCAATGAAGGCATTGATTTTAGAACCTATTCTTAGGGAGCTGGTTTGACTACTAATGTCTAGTGAATGCACAACAGCATATTGATTTTTGTTGCACTTTTCCAGATGGGGAGAGGAAAGAGATTACAGCGGCAGAACAAAAAAATACTGGGTGAGAAATGATTTCCATCTTTTCTCTTCAGCAGGAGCCTTTACACATTTTTACACATTGTAAACAGTCTCTCCTTCACTCCACAGATTGCAGCCAACTCATGGGGGAAGAACTGGGGCGAGGATGGTTACTTCCGAATTGCTCGTGGTGAAAATGAGTGTGAGATCGAGGCGTTTGTGATCGGCGTGTGGGGCAGAGTCACCATGGAAGACATGCACAACCATCACCAACATCACGGACGCCGCAAGTAGAGATGTGCAGCGTACGCCTCACTGTATGATTTAAAGTCAATCAGGTCTTTTGCAGGTTTGTTAGAGTCTGATTTCCACCAAACCCCGGTGCCTTCTGAATATCTCTTCACGCCATACGCATAAAAAGTGGTCTCCACTGCCCCCCTCTGTCCAAATACACATCTCCACTCTAGTTTTGGTTTGGACGAATGTATAAAAAAGTTTGTCTATAAAGCCTATATCGTCTTATTGGTGGAAACCGGCTTGTTACACTCCCTGACTGGACCTCAAACAACAGCCACAGCCACAGGACTCAGATGCTCTCAGGACTAAGTACTCCAAAGACACACTTCACAGGCACACATGCGCTCAGCATCACAATGTAATTGTCTCAAATGTCTAATATATAGTGATATATTAGGATGTGTCTTTTGTTTTGTATTTTTTCCTATGTTTGGGAATCGTTACACTCCAAGGCAGACAGTCAGACAGCACTCCATATGTTCTGCTAAAAGGATAGAGGGTTGGTGGAAGAAGGTTTTAGGACCAATAATTTATTCCAAAAACAGCCTAGATTAGATTTATGACAGTTCTCTGCATTCCATTGAGGTTAAGTTAGTTTAAAATCGCTTTAAAGCATTTTAACCCACTCCAGTCTTTTTTTTAAAGTCAGATTATGTTTGGTTGGCTGTTAAACAAAGTTAAAGGATAACTGTACAGATACAGGCACTATTAACTTTCATTTTAGAGTATAAGAGGAAGCAAACCAAAATGTTTTTTCATGCTACGAGAAAAAATGGACATTGGTTACTGCAATTTTAAATTACCGTTTTAAAATTTACAAGAATTTAAAGGCTGGAAGTGGTTTATTCAACCTTGAGGTTAAATAGTGACCTTAAAAGATATACTGTACAAAGGCAAAAACAACTGTTTATCATCAGAACCTTTGGTTAAAACTGTTATAGTGTGTTGACTATATTGCTCTGAAATATATAAATACCACAGATTCCGTGTAAGAACAAAATCTGCTCAAGTCTTAAGCTATTTAAGCTATTACTCTGTGAACTAATAAGATTGTACACGAAGAGTGACATAAATCTTATTTTTTGTTCTTGTGTCTGTTTAGTTGAATTATTTAATTGATTACTATTACCATTAGTATTTAAAAAAAAAAATCTTTGATATTCATTTACATAAAAAAAGAAACAAATCTTAAGTATGAGATTTTGGAAGTGAGGCGAAAGTGTACATGTGTTTGGTTTCAGTGCTACTGACTTGCTATATCAATCAAGCAAAACCGCAATATAATCATAGGGCATGTTTGCTTCTCAAATATCCATCTTCACACTTATGGAGATTATTGTGCGTTAATAAGCACTGAGACAGCTATTGCTGCTAGGGCATAAAACATTGCAAAGTATAATATCGTGCATGCACCAGAGCCCCGAGCAATCCCATCTGCTGACTTTGATAATGATAATGTCGTTATTATGGTGACATGACTAATTCAAAAGCCTTATGACAGGCATTTGATTCAGCAATACACACTCACAGACAGGAAGACAGGGGGGCTTTCAGTATAAATCCAGCAGCAGATGCTATATTCTGCCCACCGGTCCATTAGCATTCAGCGAAATGTGTTCTCTATTAGTCATGCAAGAAGTTTCTATTAAGATAAAGCAGTTATATGCAGCCAGATGAGTATAGCATATGGGCTTATGTCATGAATATTCAGTGTCTTAATATTGCTAGATTTTACATTACGGTTCATGTTATACACTGATTTGAGCCCAAGCTGGATCGTTCTCATTCAGAAATTCTTCAGTTCTGTCTTCCAGTTCTGTAATAATTAATTAATGCTGTGTTATTTAAGAACAAAGTCTTTTTGTAAATCGCTTGTTACTACTGTGCAGTGTTGTTCCTCGTATTGTCTGTACACAATGGAAACCACTGTAGTGTTTACCTGTGTGACGCAATAAAAGTCCTACAGCCCACTTCTTCATTCTCGCAGAAATCCCAACCTGCAAAAACTGGCATCGTGTGAAGAGATTCGGACTCTCCCTCAAAATCCTTGGACCCCATTGGCTCAAATAACTTGCACTCTTCATGTCCTGATATTCATTCAAACTGTTGCATAATGACTATTTGTGTCTATTAATATTAAAGGAGTGGTTCACTTACAGAATGAAAATTGACACCCCCATGTCATCCAAGATGCTGATGTTTTTCTTTCTTCAGTCACAAAAAAAAGGGTTTTTGAGAGTTTTTGGTGGCCAAGGAGTCCTCAGTGCAGAATAAGGATCTTAAAGGTCGCATATTGTACACATTTTTAGAGTTTTATTTTAGGTTTTGATGTCCTTAAGAATATATATTTGCAGTAAAAGTATCCATCTCAACGTTTTTACAGCTCTTCTTTTGGGAGCAGGTCGATTTTGGCCTGTCTAATTATTATACATGAGCCTCTCTTCTGATTGGCCTGTTTTTTCTGAATGACGCACGAGCAGGCCAATCAAATGTAACGGAGGCAGACAAACAAAACAAAAACCCGAAGACAGCTCTCTGAACAGAAACGATCGTCAAAAATGCTTGAGTTTGCAATTCTTATTAGAAAATGTTCAATAAAGTATTGTCTTTTGTTGTTATGGACACGTCTAAAGTTTTACTGCATGTCACCATTGTCATTTATGAAATAATGTCCGCGTGCATGTGTGACTAGTTGTAGCTGGAATAATAACGTAGCTGTAAAAATGGTTGCCTACTGAAACTGAAATGTATTTTCATCATGACAAGACACAGTGTGTTTGTCTATACATGTTAGATGTGATTCACCTCATAGTAACAATCCTGTCAGATCGTCCATCCTTGGAGGGAGCGTACAGGTCAGCCGATCTGGATTCATCTAAGCCTTTTTCACATGTTTTAGTGTTGTTGCTGTTGCTCAGCAGTCAATGTCATGGACGGGTGGTGACTAAATAGGTCTGACATCACATTTTTACGGAAATCACAGCGGCTCCTGAGTCCTGAAAAATCACAGTTACTTTATGCAGTCGGTGCTAGGTATGGTAGGTACATAGTCCCTAACTTTAGACCTTACTTAGCCAGGGAATTTCATATTAGACAATATGGGACCTTTAACTAAAAATAAACTAGAAATTAACGGCCATTTTCTTAAAAAAAAGAAAAAGAAACATGCATAGTTTTTAAACAACTGCTCATCTTGCTCAGCACTGGGCATGCGCATCTTCGTATTCTTGAATAAAAAGTCACGCTTGGGTAGTTTTTGGTATATTTTAGTTCATTAAGGTAGAGCAGGGCGTTAGAACGTGGGCTGACCGGAGCTTAAACTTTTTCCTTAACTACTTGCCAGCAGGGTGCTAGCACCTACACGCACCTTAACTTGATTAATAAAACGTGCGAGCACTCGCGTCCCTTACGCCGCACGACTCTTGAGTGTCTCTGTAAGCAGGTGCACAGCCAGAACACTCCAGCAGGGGGCAGCACGGTCCTTTTCCACCTTTACTTTGAACAGAGTAAGAACTTCCACATGCAAGGCCATATCAACAAGTCCCTCCCCTACACTTTTATATAACAGGGCTGCAAATGAACCAAACCCACCCAAACTAACTCGAAAAATAAACACACATAACATCACTAATGCAAAAACCCAACTGTCTTGCTTAAATGATGCAAAAATAAGTCAACTCTAAAGAGATACCCATAATGCACCCGGCTGCTAGCACTGACTGCCCGGTCATTACAATATATACACATTAAGTATACTATAAATGTGTATTTTACTTTAAAAAT
>JAUMHE010000072.1:10946775-10961096 GCA_032359235.1 Enteromius mattozi
TTTTTTTTTTAAAAATCAACTAGTCTGTAGGTTGTCTGAATGACCAGTTCAATTACTCCTGTAGGGAAGCCCTGAATCTCATGTGTTTTTTAAAGGCCCGTTTCACACCAAGCACAATAACTATAAAGATAACAATATTAGCATCCAGCGAACAATATAGCCTTTCTATCTTTTCTCTGTGCCTTTATCCTTATCGTTGTGGTGTGGACTCTGCTATTCATTAATTTTAAAAATGATTTTTAGAACTATATCGTAATCATGCTTTATATAAAATAAAAAATGTAGTAATAAGTGTTCTTAAAAAATAAAAATATACAATTTATTATTAACATGTTTTATTAACATTAATTGTTTAATTATATTTATTATTGTTTTGTATTTTATTTATTGTTTATTCATTATTTGATTTTGAGTTTTTGATGCTTTATATTTTATATATTAAAACATTAAAAGATACACTTTTATAAGTATTTATTATAAAGTGATATATATGTATGTAACACTGACCTTTAAATCCAGATGAACTATTCTACAGTTGTGCAGGTATTGCAAAGCTTCTAATATGTCCCGGAGGTAAAAGGCCACTTTTTCCTCAGTGAGGTTCCCCCAGCTCACAATGTAGTCCAGTAGACGTCCCTGATCAGACCTGTGCAGTCACAGAATACACATGATCACAAACTGAATGTGACAGTCCATTCTGATATTAAAGTGTGTGTGTGTGTGTGTGTGTGAGCTCTTACATCTCAAGGACCAGTGCATAGCTGCTGGAGGTCTCAAAGGTGTCCAGTAGTCTAACTAGGTGAGGGTGCTGGAGTCTCTGTAGGACGCTGAACTCGTGGGTGACCTGGTCTCGCTTCATGAGTTTCTTATTCACAAACTTGACCGCTACAGTGCGCTTTGATCCCCTCTGGTCACAGCGTTTTACTACAGAGAACCTTCCCCTAAGAGAGAAAAAAAAAAACTTTAACACAATTGCAGTGTTGCCCTGGTTTTTATACGGGAATCCATGTGATATCAAAACTGTGTGCATAAATTCCCATGAGTCTCACCTGCCCAGCTCTGCTACCTCAGTGTAGAAGGACTCAAAGTTGTCTTTCCACATGACCCGGATTCCATCGCTAGTAGTTCCTGTGAAAGGCAGTCCAGTTAAGTTCATATCCTTGCACAAATAAATCTTTGACACAGCAGGTGGACTGTTTGCATTGACAGTTTGAAGGAGAACTCTTCTTACCCAACACTCTGAGACTGGCTGATGATGTCACACTGCCTATATCATTTGTTGCAATGCAGGTGTACATGCCATCATCTTCTGAGGTCACTCCTACGATACGCAGAGTGGCCTCGCCAGTCTCACTGTGATGCAGCGGAACGAAAACAAAAAACAAAACCATTACATTAGCAAAATTGAGTTTAATAACTACAAGAAAACTGAATAAGAATAAATCTTGATCAGCATTTTGTTCTTGCTTGCAGAAGGAAAAATCTAATATTTAAGTAAATAACGAATTATCTTTACAAAACTTACTGAGGTCCTTAAAACAAAGCAGTATATAAATGTATATTAACAAAATAAGAACATTATATATCATATGCATATCATCAAAACTGAAATACATTTGTTTCTGTTTGTCCGCACCTGTAGACTATGCTAAAGTGGCCATTGTTGGTGAGTGTTTTCTGATCGGGTCCCTTCCATGTGACTGTGGCTTTGGGGCGGCCACACACTTTACACCTCAGAGTGACACACTCCCCTTTATCACAGGTCATGTCACTCAGCGGGACGAGGATCTCCGGGGGAACTGGAGGGGGGAAAAAAATCTATGTCAACTCCTTTACTATGTGTATGACTTTTTTTTTATAATTCTGAACAGAATTTCTTATAAATGAAATAGAATGATGCACTTAAACATTTTCAACTTACCATCATAAATGTAATTGGGATTTAGAAGCTGCAAAATAAAAAACAGTTTTGACATACATTTTTCTGAGGGATTTTTCTTGGAAGTAACATTAGAGACAGATTTGTGTGTTTTCAATAGTGTTACCTTTACAGAGACCTTATTGGTTACTCCCTCTCTGGATTTCCTGTATCCATTTTCAAGCTTGGCCTCTTTTTTATTTTCCTTCTCTCTTTTCTCTGACTTCTTACGAATACGGAGGGATGTATGCCATGATGATGATTTCCTGCTGGAGAGCAACCAGTTATGTTAAAAATAATGGTTACAACATGTGAAATGCCCAGCAGATGATAATAAGGCCTGTAACAAAAATAGGTTGGATTTTATTGCAGAATGTGTTACGTAAACTGCTAGAAGCGAGCTCTTACTTAATGGTCCCCTCTGGTATATCAGGGATAATGGCGGAGGTGTGGCCCAGTACGTATCCAGGGATCCAGCCCTCGGCGGCTGGGCATTGGTCGGTAGCGGCGCGAAACACCAAGAACATGTTCTGCTGATTGGAGGCCAGGATCTGCACCACCTCCCCTTGACCTACATTTATCTCATCCTCTTTCAGAGCCACATAGTCCTGAGTCACCAACATGGTGGAGATATTACTGCTGCTGCTGCTTTCACTCTGTGGACAAACAAACACACACACACACACAAGTCTTAGTATCGGAGACACCTTATACCTTTAACACAAATACCTGGGGGAGCATGACAGTATTTCCACATTTACTTATTAACCCTCATGTTGTGTTTAAATTTTTTTGAAAATTACTGCTTTTGTCCTCTTATAAATTCTTGTAATATGTGCCAGTGACCTACACAAAACGCAGTATATTTAATTGTTAATGATGTCATTATTTTTGGTAACAATGTTAAATGTCTGTTTATGGTTAATTTGACCATAGAAACAACATACTGTAAAAAAATAAATAAATAAATAATAATAATAATAATAATAAAAAACTATTGTAAAAGTAAACAATCATAAAAGAAAATTCTTTATCATCTTTAAATAATTGTTTAATAAATGTTTGTATGTTTCATGGTCTCTCAATTGAAATATTTGTTATGGAGGACATTTTAAATATTTTATCAAGTTGAAATCAGTCTTCATTTTATTAGGAAACATTTGAGCTTGATGCTTCAATTGTAACAAAATAGAGTCTTGAGGTGTCTCAGACCCAAAACAGAACATGAGGGCTGGTATATTCATAATAAATCTATGTTTTGGATTTCATTTTTTTTGTATTAGATGACAAAACATTCCATAACTCCATAACTTTTGATTAACCCTGCAAGGGCACTGCATTGAAAACATGCATTATTAAACAAGAATAGTCAAAGAAAGGATAAGAAACAGAAAAGAAAGTGAGACAAGAACCCATGTTAGTTACAGTAGCCTGTTAAAAAGATCTAAAATTCGTAAGCAGGTCACATGTTAGGCAGAATCAAAACATGCACAGATGTTTCCTGCATTAGGTTTGTAAAATTAACAGTGTTAAGATGCGGTTACATATGCGAAAGTTTGTGGACAAAAAAAAGCCCAGTGTCTATTTTCAATCGTGTAGTCAGTGAATCAATTTATTAAGCAAAGCTCACACAGAAGTCATTTTCAAATCAAATAGCTTTCTGTGGTCAATGTAGCAAATCCAAATGTCTAATTTGAACCAGTAAAGGGATAGTTGACTCAAAAATTTCCAAAACTGCAAGACATTTGGTGACATTCATATTTGGAACACAAATTAAGATCCATTTGATAAAATCTGAGAGCTTTCTGACATGCAGGTAATTCACATGCTCTCTCTCTCTCGCACACACACACACAACTTAGTTATTAACTGCATTAGTAAGCTATCAACATCTTAAGTCTCCATTATAGGTCTAAAATGACATTTTGGAATTAGCAAGGAGGCATTGGATGAAATGTGGAAGAAATAATCCTACTCACAATAGCCTTTTAAGTATAAAAAAATGGACAAATACCTTGAAAAATATCATCTGATTGATGTCTTGAGGTGTGGCAACTGTAGTATAAGCGTAATAATTGACTCCGGGCTGTTGAATTATTAGAAAAATATTTTTCTAATAATTCAATGGCCCGACGGCCCAGGGTCAATTATTCTTTACTTACTTTGCACACAGAAATATTCTCATATCTTCATAACATTACAGATGAAGCACTGATATTACATGGATTATTAATTTACTCTTTACTACCTTTTGCTGTCTATGGAGGGTAAACTTGGATGTCATCAAAAATATTTTTGTTCTGAAGATGAATGAAGGTCTTACAGGTTTGGAAAGACATGAGGGTAAGAACTATCCTTTCAAATAATCCAGAAGTCTTTTGCCCTGAAGCAAAGTTCCCACTTGTGGTAATTCCTATTGAAATTACTGTATTTCACCCACAAATTATTCAGTAAACAACAGTAAATGTGACCATACTTTTAGTCTTTAGAAATAGCTGATTGTCTTGTACACACCACAAAGAACGCTTGAAGGTAAGAGCTAATTTTTAAGGAAGGGAAAACCTGGTTCTTGTTTTACAACTCCATAAACAGTTAGTATCTGGCCAGAAGCAGAACTGTGTTAGAATTCTGAGATGCAGAGCAAAGGATCTGTTGGAAGTCCACAGAGTAGAAACCAGGTTAGGAGAGGCAGAAATCAGACAGAATCCAGGTGGGTTAGAGAGTCATTCATGAGGGAAGACAGGAGCAGAGTTGAGCTGAAGCGCTGCAGTCGACCGGGGCAGGAGTGTGTCTCTTACCCCGTTGCTCTGAGTGGACTGGACAGATTGCTCACTGGCAGAAGAGCAGGTACTCATGCGGTCTGCGTCCTTACTGTGGGTGGAATGCCGGTGACTTTGGTTCTGGTTTTGCCGTCCCAGTGTGTCACATGATTCCCCGGGGAAAGTAAAGGAACCAGGCCTGCTGGCGGGGGAAGCGGGAACAGAGCTCCAGAAGGAGGTGGAGTTGCTGCCCGTCTTTGGCCCAGGACTGCAGGGTGGGATGGAGTCTTTGAAAGCTGGTGTAGCCAATGGGGAGGCCATGGGCGAGACCGTTCCAGGTCTGGGTTTGACAAGTGCTAGCGGGGCCACGGTTGCTCGAGGGATCTGGGCCGTGCCTGCTCCATCTCTGCTTTCTTTGGAAGCACTTTCTGTAGAGTCCTTCTGTTTGGGGTGAGGGCTTGCAGGAACCTTGACCTTTGGATCAGGCTCTGTGGTGCAAGAGGGTGAGGGACCCCTGGAGAGAGGTCTCGGGGACATACCTGATATTTTGTCGGGGCCGTCAGGCTCGTGGGCTCCGGGCCCCAGTGCAGGAGAGTGATGACGGAGCGGCTGAGGCAAGCGTGAGGGCTGTGGGATACGGGAGGGGCGGGAGCGAGAACCCGACCCAGCCGGGGCCCCTCCGCCTCCTCCAGGGACCATAACCTGACCCCCGTTACCTCCAGCCTGTATGCTGCCTGAGACACCAGGCCCCTCGACGTGGTTCCTCTGGTAGTCTATAGGAGATGTAAGCGCTACAGGAAGAAAGACATCTGGTGAGGACAATGAATTTGCACAGGAGCGTAAGAGCTCAGATTATCCAGATTTTAGGAAAGAACCTTACCTGTTGTAAGCAAAAATTTTACAATGAGGATCAATTCATTAGCATTAGCTAATATATTAGACTTCATGAACTTGACATGTACAGTATATAACACGCTTAAAAGTATTGATGGTTGCTGTACCATTGAGAAAATTGCGTTGGCTCTCCAGGATTTGGCTGATCTGCAGCATCCAGACTTGTCGGACTCCAGGGTGGCTTGAGTGCAGAATAAAGGCCTCTTTACTGCCATTGGACATTCTGGAGGTCAGTGCGAATTTACATGGGTCTCCATCCACACTATCCTCAAGTCCCAGACAGCTCACCTACACACAAAGTATCAGAATGTTTTGATCTTCTTTATACAATTTTATATGCATCACCAAATCTGACACGCTAAAATTAGAAACCAAGAAACTGTCAGACGAGGATACCTGTACCTTGATGCTGTATTTGTACAGGTAACCAGGCATCGAGAAGCCCCTCTTTTTATCTAAAGGTTCACTGAAGATGACAATCTGCTCAAAGAGGAAAACTCTCCTCTCTTTCATTCTGTTCAGCAGGCCACCATCCGGTTCAGCTACCATGAAGGTGTCCTGCAGAAGGAGACGCCCCTGAGCAATGATCTTTCCCTGTGAAGGACAAAGAGACCAATCAAATGAATGAATTCACATGTAAAACAATACAATTATTCTTGATAGTAATCTACTGTGGAAAACGGTCACAGAAATCTTACATCAAATCCCTGGAGCCGACCAACATTCATCATGTCGTTGCATCTTTTTGGTACAATGCACATGACCTCAACCGCTTTCTACAACACATCAATAACTTCATCAGTGGAAATACATACAAATTACAATAGGACAAAAACATTTACAACACCTTATTGATCCCAAACTTTTGAATTGTAGTATATAGCATTGAAAAAACTAACCTCCAATTCTACTGAATCAATTCCAAATTTTTGGGAAAATTTGAGGAAATCCTGTAAATAAACAAACCAAAAAAAAGAGACATCAGAATCATAAGTTAAACTAACAACCGTCAATAGGGCTAAAACAATGAGATGCCGTGGACCAGATGGACAGACCTTAAGCAGCAGCTGGTACTTCATGATTCTCTGCACGGGTTTAATGAGCAGATCAGTGATCTGAAGCCTGTGACCCAGACGCTGCTTCAGATCCTGCAAGAGAGGGACAAAAACACATATATATAATATATATATATATATATATAGCGTTTATTTCAATTATACATTCTGAATGTTTCATTAGGTTATATATCATTTCTATTTGGTGGTATACTGACATAAATGCAAAATATATTTAATAAGAAAATGCGAGCTCTCTATAATAGGCAGAGATGTTCAAATCAGACAAAAGACTTCAGTTACGCACCTCAAAATATGTGTCGATATACTCTGAGACAATGTGTTCAGATTTAGGTTTGTTCTGGCAGTAAACAATGTACATGTGCAGTCTCCGCTCCTGAAAGGCATGATGAGTTCATGAGTAAATGCAATATCATACTACAGAAAAAAAAAATCGATTGGTAGCCTGAAAAAGCTTAATAACTGTACATGTTTGACGAAGAGAGAGCCCAGCCGGTCAGGATCCTCAAGGCACTTCTCAAGCTCTCCCAGGAAGAAACTGAAACATTAAAGATTAAAAAAATCTCTTTAAAATCTGTCATAAATTTGCTGAAAACGAACTGCCATAAAATTGCAGATTTTCCCCCACCGCTGTCCATCATTTAAAAATAACTGAAAATATAATACTTCACAGGCTAGATGCTTACTCTTTGTGCCAGTCGTATATCTGCTGAATGTTTCCAAAAACGATTTTGTCTTTTCCTTTCATATCATCTGGAACTCCATCCTCCCTCATCCTGGTCATGTAGCCCTACCAGACACACAACACAAGTATGAGCTTCTGATCTAGTCACATGATCACTCCCTGTATCTCAGCATCCCATGAACAGTATTCATTTACCTCCACGACCAAACTGAGATCTCTCACATAGTCCCTCTCTGTCTCGATCAGTTCCAGCAAGACATAACTAAAAGGAGACATGTTACAGACACTGATAATAAATGAGGACAATAACAGAGAGAGAGAAGAGAGTGATGACATACTGCCGTCTCTTGAGGAAGCCGGTCTTGCGTTCCTCTATCTCATCGATCGGAGAGGAGGAAGAGAGGAGGGAGTTATCAGATGGGTTGAAAGAGGGGCTGCTGCTGTCCCCTTGCTCCACAGACAAAGAGCTGGGTCTGTCCTCCAGAGCCTGTGTGGACATGAGAAATCAGTCTAGCCAAACAATATGATGGGTATATTGTGCTATTATATTAAATATATATATGTGCACTTCTTACCATTTTGCTCTTGACCAGCTCCTCAATGGCACTGACTAGCTCTGCAGCACTGGGGGTCTCAGAGCTGGAGGGTCGGACGGAAAGACGGGAAGAGGTCTGCAGAAATAAAGAGAGTGAAAGAGGGAAGAAAGCCAGACTGAATGACACAGAAGAAATATAAAGCATGTGGAGCTAAACTGTAATATCTGGATTCATTCAGGCATGGGTTTAGGATCTAGTTTATTGTCTTTACCCTCAAGGACATTTATACAATTTATGATAACACTTTCTATCAAGCTGTATTTCTAATACATTATAAAGGTATTGTTAAGGCATTATAATGAATGGATTATAAACAACTTTATAATATGTTGTATCATCTCATGAATATTCATAAGAACAGTTTTAATGTGTTATGATATTTATTCACTTATTTGTGGTTATAGCTTTTAAGAGTATGATCATATATAACACAATGAACACGACTGATCCACTTAAGTTACAAATGAATTCTATTTCTCAGTTATAATGCATTATAAGTCTATCTTGCCATTTTACTTATGTTACTTTACTTAAAGCTTATAAGTAATAACAACAATACTATTTTTTTCTTAAACAGCCATAAGATTAGATTTCAAATCAGAAGACACATATTCTTTGAACCTTTTGATGGCACCCTTTAGACAGCTGTTGATAAGTAACTCTGCAGCTACAAGTCAACTAGCCTTCATTAGAGTATTAGTAGTGTGTCTGCTAAATATACGCAAACATTTTATTTTGATGGTTCCTCAACAGACATACTGAGTATAGGACACTTTGCAAGTACGTGAACAATAATACTGCTTTTTTTATTATAAATAATTATACTCTTAAAAGTTAGAACGACAAATACATAAATATAATAATGCATTATAATTGTTTTTATGATTATTCATGAGATGTTATAACATATTATAAGGTCTTTATAATGCAACATGCAGTCATTATAATGCCTTAAGAATATCCTTATAATTGTATAAATATGGGCTTCATAGAAAGTGTTACCCAATTTTTTTTTGTTTACTTTAGAAATTACAATAGCTTCTCAGCCTTATGTTGAATGCATCTGCAACTAACAGTAATATTATGAGCGATGTGTCTGGAATCACACCATTGTGAACATACAAAATCTGCATCTTGATTTCAACCAAAGCTGAACCAATTACTCATAAAAAAGGCCCCATGAAATCAAAATGGCTTTAAAACGGTCAAGAAATGACACGACTCTTTAGCAGATATAGACACTTCTTGATCTTGCAACCAAACAGACTAAAATAGGAAATTTATCAAAATAGGAAAGAAACCTACTGCATTTCATGGGGTCTTAAATTCTTATGGATGATCACGATTGATGTTAAAAAAATTTAATCACAGACTTTAGGTTCACAAAAGCTTGATGCTTGACACTTGAGACTGGTGTTGGGTTTCTTTACTTTAGGTTTGTAAATGGCAATCAAAAACATTCATCAAATAGTAATAGAGGGAAATCCAGCAGAAAGTCTCACCCTTGCTGTGCCTTCCAGACTTTCCAATTTGTGTCTGGGTGTGGCCTCAGGTCTGCTTAGCTTTTACAGGCCAATCAGACAGCAGAGTGAATAATGAGGGGGTAAGCACAGAAGGAAGGGGGGAGGGGTGTGAATGGGCGGAGTTTGGAGGGTTGGTTAGAGGGGTAAAGAGTGAGGGTGGTCTCTGAGATTCAGAGTCATTGTAAGGCACATGACCCTCTTTCTACAGAATCGCAGCTCCCTGATGTTCGCATAGACCTGCACACGCACTTCTAACACCACATGTGCCCTTATACTCTGAAGCTGCATTTGAAAGTGTTTGAGGAACCCAGTCCGATCATAAACCAGCTCGTTAGAAGGACAATCAATTAAAGGTGGGACAAAATCATATAAATATATATATATGTATATATATATACACAACAACATAAAATAAGTAAAAAAAACAATATTTTTGAAGATAGAAAAAAATGAAAAGGATGAGTAAGGGCATTTTGAGGTTCTAAGTTTAAATCAGAAAGATTTAAACAACAGAAAGAGTCTTGTCTAGATGAAAGTGGAATAACAGAATCAAAACAAAATGAGAAATCCGCTTCTAAAAGAGCACTACTTCAAAGTGGAATTCTCAGGAAGTGGTATGCTTCTAAATCTCTACCAAAAAAACAAGAACCAAAAAAAGACAGCAAATAAAAGTAGAAAGAAGGGGGTTCTCTGTTCTTTTGATAAGCCGGGGGTTATGGGAAAAGAAAGCAATGAAAGGAGGGAGGCCAGAAAGGGAGGATTCAGATGGAGAGGTATGGGAACTGAGATAAAACAAAGACAGGACACAAATCAACGTAATGCTATGGCAAACAATACAGCCCAAACAAAACAAAAGAGAAAAACAAATTAGTGTCACAAGCTGTTCTTGAGCAGCGATGAGACCAGCTATAACTCCAGCATTTCATCCTACTGTAGCCATTACTCTATCTCTAAGGCTGACATGCATTTCATGTTTGCATTGTATGTAGACCAGTGGTTTTCAACCTTGTTGACTCGAAGGCCTCCCGCTGCCCAACACAATATTTGAACACTGCTCTAATGTGTAAGATATTACCAGTATTTCTATAGAAATCATGAAAAAACTGCTTGTTTTCAACTGGTAGTGTTGACATATAAACTAGTGAACCACAATTTATTTTGTTTTGTTAATCTTTATTTTAATTTAGCATAATTTATTATGAATTGAACTTTTAAGTCACTTAGTAGACCCCTTGAATGTTTGCTTGGACTAATTTTGAACCACTGGTCTAGATATTTTTTAGTCATGTTGCATTTACACCTTCATTCCAATACAGTGTGTGATTGGATAAAGACCTGATGGCAAAACTGCAAATGGATGGTTAAAAATACTTTGTCATATTCTGCAATTTCTTTAACTGCAAACCACTGAGTAATGTTGGAAAAAGAGGGGAAAAGCATGCTTTCTTGGAAAAAGAAATGAGAAAAATTAAGAATAATTCAATTTAAAAAATATGAAACTGTTGATTGATTGTGAAGAATAGCATTTCAAGCTTAATCAGAATCCATTTAAGACCATCTCCAAGACATCTTAAAGAGTCTTTAAAGATGCATGTTAATGCCAGGTGTGATGCGGGGGTCAATGAACAAGATTCCCATTCTGGTTTTAAAATTATCAGAAAAAACAGTTTTAGCATTGTAGTCACACATGAATTGGAACTGAGCTAGAACTGGAAAACTGAAATTGAAAGCATATCCCAGTAGGAGATACTATTTAAAGTGGAACTCTGAGGATCTCTAACAGGATTGAGGTTTAACGGTTAGCAGTGAGGGGAAAAAACAAAACAAAAGAAGAAGAAGAAAAAAAGAAATCTAAACTAGTGACTCTCACTCGTACCAACCCCCCTCCTCTGTCGCCCCCTTCTGCTCTGTCACGTGCCGGCTCACCTTGTCATCCTGTGCGTCTGGCTGAAGGAGGCTGTGCTGCTGGATGGCCATGGGTGGAGGAAGTGGCACAGTATCAGCTCCTTCCTCTCCCTCCTCCTCTCCACAGCTCTGCATTCCTGAAGACGATGATTTGGAGAGAGTCCCGCTGCTCAGACCCTCGTTACGCACCCTCTGTGGAGGTTCAGGGACAGAACCATAAATCAGGCTATATATTCAGAAAGCCAGTAAGCAAGTAAGTATGAATAACATTCAGACCTCTTCCAGAGTCTCATCCTGTGGCGTGGCTGCGCTGTCGTCAGAATCCTTCTGCGAGCCGGCGTCTGCGCTCTTTCTGACGTCACGGCTCTTCTTGTGTTTGTGCGCTAGTTTCTTCACATGGCCGTCAGCTTTACCACTGCTGAGTCTCCTCACAGGGCTGGTCAGCCATTTCCTTAATGTGTTGCCAGTGCGTTTGGGCCCAGGGGAACTCTGGGAGCCCATCACATGACCTGGCTGCAGGGTGGCAGAGGAGCCTGGCAAGATGGCATCGTTACTGCACACAGAAAGCGCGTCTGGAAAAAGAGAGAAAAGCTTGTGATTATTATCTGACACAGGTCTGTGTAGGTTATTAGGAAGCGTTTCGGACATTTGCTCACCTTTGTGGTTAAAGATGCCTTCCATCTCCATGCTGCTGCGGGAGTGGGCGATACAGAGCATGGCACAGGGAACCAGGCCTTCCAAGGCAGGGGAACGGTCAGTGGTCCGAACCAAGCACCAGTCCGGCTTATCGTGGAGCCTCTCTAGTACCTCTACTGTCTGTCCCCTTCGCACTGTCAGTTCATTACTGTTACCGCCAATGAAGTCATGGATGACCACTGTGAGCTCACAACCACCGGACAGCTGAAGAAAAAGCAAAGAGCCATGTTTTCAGCCATGTTTTATGACAAAAATGTACTTTCAATATTTTGCCATGTTATACTCATTCATTTTAGCTGACTTTACTATGCATGCAATGTCATACAAAATCAGTAAAAACATGAGTAATATTAAAAGTTATTAAAAAAAAGTGTCAAAATACTCCAGTTCAAACCATTTTGAAAAATGCATAAATATTCATTTAAATGTATACCTGCCCAGAAATAACCGAATAATAAAGCATTAGTTGTTTAAAAATGACTGTTGTAAATTCATGTTTGTTAATATATATTACTGGGGCATTATTTATAGTGTATTATTCTTTGAGTATGTAAGCTGTTTTGTTAATCTTTTGTACTGCTATTTTTTCTCATTTACTTATTAACACAATGTGTTTTTATCCTGTCCTTGATATTGTCATGTTGGTCAGAATTCAGTGTTACTGTTAACTAAAATTACAAACATTTTTACTATTAATTGAAAAAGTTAAATAATAATAATAATAAATAAATAAATATACATACATACATACTCAAAAAGTGTATTTATTTGTTTATTTATTTGCAAACTTATTTTATTTCATCAAGTTAATAATTGGCAACATTTCAACATTTAATTTCATGAGGCTGATTTAATGATGACATTTTTGTAAATAATAATATAAATATTGTAACAATATATACATGATGCTAAAACAACGCTGCAAACATTTTCATTGGTAATTTCATTGAGAGCAACATTAGAAGCTCTGAAAGGTTTGAGTGTCCTTCTCGCAGACACAAGGTGTATCCTCACCTTGTCACTGTCCAGTGTGTTCTGTGAGGTCCTGGAGGCCAGTGAGATGGTGTCTGGCTGACTGCTGCCGTCACCCTGACTGTCCAGATCCTCTCCATCCCTGCACACACAAACACACACAGGAAATTAACTCCTAGCGCTAGTATGGTTCCACATACTAAGAAAACGAAAAGAAAAATAAATCCAGCAACAGTAAAATGAAATTTTAAAAATAAATTTGAAGAATATTCAAGTACGAAAAGAGATGTTTCACTGGCCTGGGGGTATATCTACGACCCTTATGTTTGGCTGTGGAGGGTTTGGGGATGTGGATGGGCTCCTTCAGCGCCCCCTTCAGGTGCACAGTGCGCTCCTGAATCACTTCACGGATGTGCTTTATCCAGTCCTGTTTGTTCTCAATACTGGATGCCTGTGTTTATGTGTGTGGAGAAAAAAAACACAGAGAAATACAAACTGTTGAGTAAGAGTGCACATTGATTTTCTGTTCTATGGTGAACTAAGGGTGAGTTATCTGTGTGGCTGTACTCACCATGGATCCATGTTTGCAGCCCTGACTTAGCTTCATTCGAAATATAGAAATATACAAGATTTTACTGCTTTATAAAATGCCATATATCATACTGCATGAGACAGTGGCCGGTAAGACATAGGGACAACATTAATAAACATTTTGTGAGAATTTAGAGCCAATTTTGCCAGCGTGTTGCGATACATAGTTTATACATTAGTCACTGCCATTTGAAGATGTGATTAATAAGTAAATTTAAAACTAGTTTTCAAACAAAAACAATATAGGCTACTGTTATTGTTTACATACATATTATATAGTTTAATATATTTAATTTTCTTTCTGTGAAAAATATATAAGCGTTGTGTTTGTGTGTACATGTGGTTGCATTTCTAATATGAAATACATGACACTGAATGATTTAAGCAGACAATATTTCTTCAGATTATATGATGTAAACCACATATAAATGCAATTTTGTCAAATTTCACTTAAGAAAGCTACAGTTTTGAAGCAGCATGCAGTCAATTAACAGTTACTGTGAAACGGAAGCCACTTGCAATGCACATAAGCCACCACCAGTAGAGACTATTGTTGGTATTTGTTTCCTTGCACTTTATTAACATGCAGTCAGAACCAAAGATGCTAATGCTCAGATCTTCCCATATACATATACAGCTCTGGAAAAAAATAAGAGACCACTGCAGAAAAATACGTTTCTTTTGGGTTTTATCCTAAAAACTGTTA
>JAUMHE010000072.1:10961196-10973225 GCA_032359235.1 Enteromius mattozi
ATTATTACAATTAATGACAAAAATAATGTTTGGAAATGTAAACTGATATTTCCAACTGACACGCTACTGCAAAAGATTGAAATAACCCACTTAAGGTTTTTTGTTGGTGAAAACACTAGTGGCCCAAGACTTTTGCACAGTACTGTGTATATATATATATATATATATACACACATATATATACATATATATATATAAATAAGAACATGACAAAAAAACATGTTTAACAGGTCATCGGTTGCAAAATTCTCTTTACAAGTCGTTTGAACATAAATGTGTGTTGGAAGTGAGGAGAGAGAGCTGTCATCAGACCACCATTGTGTGGACTCCAGTGCAGGGGAAGACAAGATGTCTCAGATTAAGCAATTGAGGCGTTTACTTCCGACATTTGAGCTGTTGAAGACTTATTAACGTTACTTTCATTTTTACGGGAATGCGCCAATGCCCAATCTAAATGCGTCTATGTTCACACAAATCATTCGTGATCCAGCTTTATCTACAGAAGCAAGCATAAGGGTTTTTATGAATCTTTGCAAATCACCTTTCCTAATTATGTGCTAGTTAGCCAGTTTTGCAGCTGAAGTTTACTGTCTGCTCGTCACTCCACAGAAGAGAGGGGCAGGGTCAGCAGAGCTCATTAGCATTTAAAGCGCCATGGACTAAAATGGCTTGATGAAAAAAAGTGTACCACCATCCAGAAATTTTAACCACAGTGTGTTAATCTTCGAACAACAACGCTAAACTCATCTTTTTCAACACTACTTGACTTCATCCTAAATTTATATATATTTAAAAAAAAAAAAAAAAAAAAAGTACTTATTCTTTTCCCTATCCAGCTTGTACTTATTTGAACAGTACCTGAGGCTGGTATTATGAACACTTCCTCTATAAGACGAATCGATTTATGAATTTCCAATTGTCGCTTTGGAAAAAAGCATTTGCAAAATGACTAAATGTAAATGTAATAGACTTTTCATTAAGACCCTATAAAGAATCATATCAGCAGTGTAGAATGGGCATCTGGTGACCCCTTCAAAACAGAAAAGGCAAGAAGGTTAGAGGGCATAAAATATTACGTTTGTATTTAAATTTCAAATATTTAATATTTTAAAAACAATTATAATAAAAAAAAAAAAAAGTAAATATTTTCGCAAGTTAGTACAATTAAATTCTCAAATACAAATCTTTCTTCATTTCTTAAAATAATTAAAAACAGTGTTTCTTTTACCTTTGGTTCATGTTTTATTAACACATTTAATTGCTGCTGTATAAATACAAAATAGGTAGAAAAAAAAGATGAAATCCAGAGGTATGAAAGATATGAAAACAACATATTTTTTGTTGAAAAATACAATGTATTCTTTACAAAGTTACACCTGTGATAAAAGATGAAGCTCAAAAGCTGGAACTACTGTAATAAACAGACCTTTGCAAAGCTGTTACAGAAGCATTATTCTGAGCCACATCCATGTTAGTCAGGTGTGAGCTGATGTGGTGAAGTATGCTTGCGTGAGGGGAAAAAAGACAACAAATAAGTGGGAAAGGCTGAGCTGTTTAAAGACCAAAAACACATAGGAATCAATCAAACAAAACCAGGACACAGACAGAGAGAGCAAGAAAGAAAGAGAGAGAGAGAGAGAGAGATCTCCCCATCCCCCTGCTCTCATTCCCTGATCTATTTTGACAGTCTCCATTTCTTCCCTTCTCTCTCACTATTCTTCAACCTCCTGTCGTACCTATTCCTTGACCTTAACAGCGATGAAGAAGGTGATGCTTCATGACATCCGAAAAACAAAGCCCTATAAAGATTGGCTCAGAAGACCTCACAAAAACCCAGATCAGAAACAGATCAGTACTAATGATAACGAACAACCCAGAAATCAAAAATGCACATATTTATACCGGCCAATGGGCCTATTAATCACTGAGGCATCCCAGTGACAAGTCATTTATGACAATACATAGCTTTGCACTTCCCTACTTTAAACATGAGTGTAACTGAACATAGGAAAGCGGACTGCATTTAATGGCATTAGTCTTCATGCTCTCAGGGACAGCAACACACCTCATGTTTAAATGATGAGCACATACTCAAGTCTATGGATTTTATGAAGGCCTTTCACATGATTCATTCATGCCTCCAATCAAGCACTCACAAACATCCCCCAAATGAGAGCTGAGCTTTGAGATCAAGTGTCTGCTGTTATATTAGAGCTCATTATAGCATCGTTTTAAAACAAGCCCCGGGAGAACAGCAACGAAAGAAGAGGAAAACTCACTGGCATTATTATGCAGGTCAACACGTAGTCAGTCCCAACAATCTTTCCTTTTTTAGATTGCAATTTATTACCATGTTTAGCTAAACGAAGAAAAGTCTAACTTTGTTATTGTTTTACTACCGTTCTCAACATGTCCACTCCCTTAAAAATTAAGGTTCTTTATTGGTATCAATGATTATAGGAAGAACCTCGAACATCCATGGAACCTTTCAAATGAAGAAAAGGTTCTTTATAGTCAAGAGAGGTTATTCAGATTTTTCAAATGTTCTTCAAAATGTTTTTTTAGGATCTGAAAGGTTCTTTGTGAAGCCAAATATGGTTCTTCTATGGCATAACTGCTAAAACACCCTTTTGGAACCTTTATTTTTAAGAGTTTATGCACAGATTTTGCTGCTTAATGTTTTTGTGGAATCTGGGATACACTACCAGTTTAAAAGTTTACATTTTACTATAATGCTGTGCAGCAATACCATTATTGATCATTGATAATAACAAAAGGGCTAATAATAATAACAGAAGATAATGTATGATAACTGTGAATCAAAACAGCATTTTATAATGATTGAAAACTCAGCATTGTCATTACATGAGAAAATTACATTTTAGAATAAACTTTCTTTTTCATCGTTCATTGTGTAAATTGTTTCAATTTAATGCAGAATATATTGATATTTTATTTGACATTTTACATTATGTAGCCTACACATATAAAAATTAAGAATTTAAATGATGTCACTGACCCATATAAACACTTCTTTCCTGTTGTCAAATGTTTCAAAATTTTAACAAGAGGAGATTTCAGTCGCAACTAAGGTTATAAATTAAAAATGTAAATAATTTTGGACCATTGCTCTTGATTATTATTGTTTACATACCTCAAAATGGTCTAAAGGTCAAACAATAGCTGAGCAGCTGCCATTGAGAATACTGGGAATGTTAACTTTCTCCAAGTATTTCAAATCTCCTTGGTGAGAATCCACCTTAATGACAGGCTGAGAGAGACACAGCACAACACTCCCTCATCTCTAGGGAGCAGTGAGGAGATGAAGTACACAATCCTCTCGAATGAAGTATTATATCAGAGTACGGACACTTGGAAAACATCAACAAGAAGAGAATGAGAGAGATGCAGATTGTTCTGTGAAATGATACACCAATCAAGCTGCAACAAGAGAATCTGCAGGCTGTATGGAGTAAACTTAAAACAGAGCATGGGCAGAAATGGGATGAGAGAACAACTGACCCCAGGCACACTGGAATGAATCTTCGGGGTCTTGTGCTGGAGCTGATGGCTGACTGAGGAACTAGGCCAACGTGATGAAAGCAAAAGCTCATAGCAGTCTTACACAGGACTCAAAGTGATGCAGATGTGCCTTCTCAAGTCCTCCAAGTTTTGAAGAAACACCTACATTTACAACAAACCTTCAACAATTAACATTTAGGCTGCCCTGGATGAAAAGAGGAAGAGCTAAGGCAGTTAGCAGAACGAGGAGAGGATATGAATGCATGTTTTGCAAAAACCTAATTGAGGATGGATGGCATCGCCGTCCAAACATTTGATGTCTTTGATGGTTCAGGCAATGCCCTGTGTATTGTAACGAAAGAACTGGGCCACGTGTCAGGGGGCTTTTTAAACAGAAATAGGATTCAGGTGTGCCTTTTAAGGGACCCTTTAATACACAAACATTTTTTTGCCACAGTTGTTTTCAAAAAGGGAAGTTGGCCTTCTGCACTATTGTATTCAAATAACAATGCTTTCCCTTTGTGAATGATTCCTGGTGATTACAGGGAATGATATTGTCCTAGCCATGCCAATGGCCAAAGAGCTGTAATCAAGAGCTTGATATTACCTCACACAACCTAACCGCATTGCCTTTGTGGTTAGTATGTTGAAGCAGAGGTGCATTTTTATTTTTAAATTAACAGGTCAGGGATAATATACAATTAGCAGATTGTGAAGGCAAAATAAAACATAACAGAGTGATCAAGATTCAGCCATAAAGTGTAAAATACTGGAAATATAAATGGACATAGAGCTGTGTATCACCAGCTACCTCTGGCTATAGTTTCACTGTGTGTGCTGTATTTGATGCACTTCTTCATTAAATGAACTCTAGAATTAGAATATCAATAAACTACTGATGCAGCATCATACAAATATTGATAATGCTTTATTGCCACAACCTCTGGCAAATATTTTTAGACATTAAATATTTAAAATCATAAATTTATCACCACCACAGACTCATACAAAGAGACATGAAAGCAGCATAGCAACGTAAAAAAAAAAAAAAAAAAATTATTTAATGGAAAAGTTGAATAAGCCATTAAAAACAAAACATGAAACCAGAAAACCATGACTGACCGAAAAGATTTTACAAAATGTGGTTTTAGGACTGTCAAAGTTAAAGTCATATTCAATTAATATCTTTTTATTCTTATTAATCACAATAGTAAAATTTTCCAGACAACTTTATTTCTTTTTTAATTCACTGACAATACTACTTTTTAAAAAATATGAATAACAAAGTCTTTTAAATATCATGCTTCTCCACACAGTAAGGGATCTTTAACATCATAATTTAAGACAAATCATATTTACAGGTCCTTGGCATCAAAAAAATTGAAAACCCCTGTAATAAGAGCAATTGATATTATCTGCGCTGAAGACCAAATATGCTGTCAGTACAGGTTCTCATCATACTGACAGCTTCCACCAAACAGAATTAATGCCAATAACTGACTCTGCGATCAATAACACAAGTTCCTACACTAGGGCTGCATGATACATCGTTTCAGCATCGTCATCGCGATGTACGCATGCGCGATAGTCACATCGCAGTCACGATGCAGGGCAAAATAAAAAAAATTGTGTGTGTCTGATTTAAAAATGTACTTTCTATATTTCTAAACTTCCTATTCACGGATCTATATTTGTCTAACATAATGTAATTAACTCATATATAAGGGTTCTTTAAAAACTACAAAGCACACGTTGCTTAACCTACTTCATGCATGCAATCTCTGCGTGCGCATGGTGAAATGAGCGCGGGGGACGGGAGAAAAGCGCCGAAATCGAAGATTTGGTCGCAAAAGGAAACGCAACATCGGTCATATGGAAGTATTTTGGATAGGACTGCACGATAATTATCGCGCGATATGTATTGCTCACCTTGTCAGTAAAGCCAGTTCTGTAATCAGCGGTAAATTCCATAATTCCGTAAGATCACACACCTGATGGAATTTACCGCTGATTACAGAACTGGCTTTACTGACAAGGTGAGCAATACATATCGCGCAATGATTATCGTGCAACCCTAATTTTGGATACAAAAAGGATGATGCTGATGAACACCTGATGAACATAAATTTGTACACATCGCAATATATATATCGCAGGAAAAAAATATATCGCAATGTAATTTTTTCCCAATATCGTGCAGCCCTATCCTACACACACGGTTTCTCTGTGAGAGACGTTTTACCTCTCACCCTCATTTCAGGCCTTATTCTGTCCCTTTTGATTCTCATCTGCCCTCACCCTCTAACTATGACCCTCATTTTCTCTCAGGATGATCCAGCATTGGCCTCTGTGATTTACTTTCGGAAGCTGTCTTGGCGTGTCCCACTCGCTGCAGTTGAATAAGTAGGATCTTCTTGTGCTGTGCCAGGAGACAGAGGGGGCAGTGAGTGAACCATTCCTAACCCAGCGAATGTAGGTCAATACGACCTTTCCCTACCACACATGGAGAAAGAGAGAAGAGCCGAACCAGAAGCTGGAAGAAGAAAAAAAAAAAAAAGATGACAGGGAGAAGGAGAGATATAGAAGCCGGATAAATCAAGAGGCCGTGACACAACAGAGACATAGAAGGAGAAAAGGAGAAAGAGCCTTGGGTAAATGGGCTGAATGCAGGGACGATCCAGCTGGGGTGGTAACAGTCAACGACAGAAAATGTAACTCCTCAGTGCTAACCACATGACGTCTGAGTGTCAGAAAAATTCATCTAACGCTAGAGAGAGAAAAAACGGAGACACTGCCAGGCCTCCAAAAACTACCAGAGGGCCCATTAGCCAAGGACAAAGGCACCATTAAAATCAACAAAAGAACAATTTTGCACACAATGCAACATTCAAAAAGAGTTATACAAGAATGGAAACGGACATACAACTATGATTTAACAATAAAAGTAAGAAATGAACAAAAAAAAAATCTGATACATCCAAGGACATTTACAGTGATGTGCAATTAAGTTAAAATACTTGCTACAGTCCCATTCAGTTAATATGTTGATACCACTATAAATCACTGGGTTTCTGCAAGCTGCATAACAGCAGTATTGAGCTGCAAGGTTTCTCTCTAAAACACAGATACATAGTGGGCCAACAAAATATATGTTACACGGTCTTTATAAAGGTGTTTATAGAGTTTGAACTGGTTTTGAGGTTGGAATTTGTCATTGCTTGAGCTTTAGAGAGTGTCATATTTGCTAAAAGTGACGAAAGGCTGTGAAAGAAAGGTTGTGTGGAGATGATTTGAGTGTTTAAGAGCACATTCACTCATTTAGAATACTCAATTCATAAACATTAGAATGAGATTTAAAGCAAATTCATGTGCAACAATATACATTGTGAATGAAATTATTTAGTGTTTGACTCAACCAATGGCACGTGTTTGGGGGGCGGCTATCTGTTTTGGCCAAAGGCAGATGGAAAGAGTTTGGGAAACGTGTTTGAAAACATGTTTCATTTCTATTTCAAGGTTGCAGAAATTACACAACAACAGTTGTTAAAATATCATGTACATTATTTCTTCATGACTCTTAAATAATCTAGATTGTTCTTTATGTACTCAAAGTCATGTACTCAAAGTCCCTACACATAACCTCCCAAGAGAAAGACATTAACAACAAAAAGTTACAAATGAAGCAAATCAAAAAGAGTGGAAGAAAATGTTCAAAATGTTCATGGCTACAGCTGTGAACAAATGAACTTTGCTAAAATGGTGAAGATTTGCTCAGACTCACAGAAAGACAATGTTTCAGCAGTCTTCAGTGTCACATGATCCTACAGAAATTTTGATTTTGTGCTCAAGACACATTTCTTATTATTATCAATGTTGAGAAAATTGGGCTGCTTAGGTGTTGCTTTTGATCAACTTAGTGTGCCACTGCTTAATAAAATTGATTTATTTCCAAAAATTAAAAAAGTAAATAACATCAAACCCATGCAAATTTTTGAACGGTAGTGTATATCATAATTGATGTATTAGACAGCAGAGAAGAAGATTCATTTCTATGGCACGTAGACAGATGATAAGCACGGGGTCAGTGTGTTCAGTGAGTACAGGGGTGAGGAGGTGGGGTTACAGACAGAGGCATGGTCTGTGAGCTGCTGCGTGTTCAAACATGACGGTACACCAGCATGTGCAAAAACTGAGTAAGACAAAACTTACTCATACAGGCAGACAAATAACACAAACATCAAGAGGCTGTAAAATGGGTAATAATATTAAACAGTAACTTAGCAGCTTTGCTAAAAGGAAGCAAGATGCTTTAAACCAAAAGACTCTTGAGGGTTCTGGAACAACCAAAGAGTTCCGGCGTGAAAACAAAGAGATGCAGTACTTCCAATTGTGGTTTCACTACCTAAACCAAAACAAAACCACTTCGCTTGTACCTCAAGAGGGTACCGCAATTTGTGTCAAATTTGATCTAACACATAATTCAGAGAAATGCTTTACAAAATAAATGCTTGTCTACTTTCGAGAAGGTTACCCAACACAAAACAAGCTGTTATAACATGAACTGCTATTTAAAGTTGTCTCCCAGCCAGGCCAAGCTGGTGTTCAGCTGGTTTAGTTGGTCAACAAGCTGGTCCCCCAGAATGGCGAACTGAAAATCCACATGAAACCAGCCTGACCAGGCTGAGACACCAAAAATCCAGCTTAGGCTGGTTTAAGATGTTGTTTTCTTCAGGATAGGACTTTGTGACCTATTCTTGGACTATTTCCTTAATGCATTTTGCAGAAACATTAAAATGTGTCTTGTGAATAATTAACCAGGGCGGGTAGATCCTGCTATCAGACAAACAGTAAGATATGTGTCATTCTCTATACATGTATGATATACAATCCTGTATACATTATCATCATACAGCTCTCGATGATTTTCCTGTATATACCTCATCTAATATTTAATCAATCTAATATTTGATTCAAATGAATATAATATTCCATAATAAGCCAGTTCAAGACAAGGTAATTGTGTCATCAATCTTTCTGGAATAGCTTTGCTAACTTAGCAACCAAATGCTACGCGAGTCAATCAGGCTAACGTTACCGATTAACCCTGTTTCGTAGCTAAATCTAACCGAAAAAACCACAATCGTGTCCGCCGGTATCATTTACATGAACAATGGCCTTATAACGTTGAGTGCTGTGGTATTAAATAGTCTTTCACAAGATCAATCTATCACACCATGCTAGCTAGTTAGCAGGGAGTTAGAGAGTGCCACGCCAGGTCATTGTTTACATTGCGGACTACCTTTGATTCTCAGATCCGTCTGATATTTCATAAAATGTTGACTGTCTGGTTAACTGATAGCATTGTATTAGAAACTAACAGCATTTCATTTCAATTCGATGGGTAACAGTTCATTTAAAAGTGGCATAAAGGGACTGACATTGAATTTAGCGTACTTGATTTTTATGGGTGCCTCTAAATCAACATACTATAGTGTTGAGAATAATAACAAAGATGATGACTAACTATATTCATGAGGGGTTGTGTGGATAAAAACTGTTTACCTGCGAGTATTCATTTTTTTTATGCATAAGATGGCCTGCACAACCTTATTTCTAGCGCTCTATATCAATAAGTTGCATGTTTGACCAAAATATATTTAGCATAATGATCTCTATTATCTCTTACCGACTAAAATCTATAAGAAGTGATCGTGATTTCTGTAAATATCTATCTGAAATCTGTGACCAGCTCGCACGAGCTAACGACACAACCAGCTGAAATTTCTCCAGTTAACGTTAGGCTGTAATAAACCACATTTTAAACCTAATGCAAGTTGTGATTTTTGCACTTAATGCATTGTATGGTACAAAATCGACTGCAAATGTCCAAGGCTGATCCAGCTTCCCCACCCACCCTATAGGAGCCAGCGCACAAACAATGTCCCACAGAGCCTCGCTTACCAGATTTGAAGAACGTCGCTATATCGGCCGCGTCCTTAGCCGCCTCCTCGGCCCCTTCCCCCGAGCTCATGGCTGTGGCGAAAAGCACAAAAAACTAATATCCAAATCCTAAAGTTGTTCTTTATTTCCCCCACAGGCAGAAGGATTTAGAAAAGATGTCCGCCCCTGTGTCTGAGGAATGATCTGACACGGACGGAAAAAGGATCACTTCTGAGTGCTGGGGAACATCACAAAACCTCCTCCATCTTGGATAACACAAATTAATAGCGCCGGCCGGCGGCTCTCCCAAGCGTAGCTCAGACGGAAAGTCAGGAAAGACGGCAGGGGGCGGGAGTTTGCTTCCGAAAAAGCCTCTTTCCAGCCTTTTCCCTTTCCAGTGACCTTAACTGGGTCCTCATGGGCCCTATAATGAGTATTTTAGGTACAACATGATGGATTTTGAAACGTCCAATTTCCCTTGACACTTCAGAGCCTCTTTATGCTAGATCTATATTTATTATAACATACAAATTGATGTACTAATTCTTGGAATTGATTATATTTCTGAAGTTTTTCATTGTACACCAATTTCTGCTGAAGACAAAACAATGAGGTTTTCAATCATTTGAACACTGAAGACTCACATTTTACTCTCATATTTTCTTCAGGTCATTTCTGCCACAATATTAATAAAGGCATCTTCATTGTAATAACGCAACAATTTTATTTCATATATTTATTTTTTGTATAAGTGAGGGTGAAAGGATTTTCACAATTTTAAATACGCAATTTGTTTCACTGCAATTAAATGAAATAATACATTAATTGTTATCAAACACAAGACATTATGAAATGTTAAAAGTAATTTAAATTATAGAAAATGTTTTTGTTGTTGTTGATGCTGCTGTTGTTGTTAATCATGCACATACATTAGGACCTAAAGTACAATGCAATATATATATATATATATATATATATATAATTTATATCTAAGCAGGTAGTTTCTTTGCACTGGCTTTTGCACTTCTTTTGACACATTACAGCAGAAATATAGAAATACTGACTTGAAACCATTTTTTATTTGGTGAAACAATTGTGTTATGATAATTTTGGCCACCAACTGTACATGCTTTAAAGTCCCTCTGTTGTTGTTGTTATTTATTCTATGATTTTATCAATCTTTTTAATTGAATCGTAAAAGAGAGGTAGAGCATAAAGTATTTGTGTTTGTCAGTGGAATTACTGTATTGTATTTTTCTCTTGTCTCTGGGAAATGTGATGAAGCCTTCACTTATTGCATCACACTGACATCTGGTGGGAAAACTGTATGTGCACCAATAGGGTAGCGTTCAGATAAACCCACTGCATTCAACAGAATGCTGTTTCTAGCTCATCTATATAAAAATCTGTCAAGATATCAAAAATATGTTATCGGTTTTGTTCCACACCTTTATGAATTTCTTCCGTGGACCACAATAGAATATGTAAAACACAGAAAAAGAAAGTCACAACACAATTTAGATGTTTCCCCAAGTATGGGCCTTTTTCACGCTCCGCGTTCGAAAACCGGAAGCTGTGAATAGTTGTGTAAAATAACTTCCGCTGTAGCCTGAATGAATGGCAATACCCGTAGCACGGGTTTATTTGTTGTGATTAATTAACAATTCATCATAGATGTTTCATCAAAACACGTTAAGCAGTTTTCCATCATTAATCGGGTCTGATGAAAAATGTCATGATATTCTGACGCATTCAGAGACAGATGGTTTTTTTGCAAGAATGACATACAAACAACATCACATTAAAGAGCAATAAAATCTGTGTTCAAAAAGTGTTTATGATAACAGTAGATTTGCCAATAATTAAAACAATAAAAGTAGCACTATGAAAAATAACATTAAAACACTGTATTCCGAGTATTTCTTTAGTAGTAACATAAGCAGCCTTTGGCAGATTCTCAGTTAAAATAACTTATTTAACATTAGATGATACCCTTTTATATGTGTAATATTCCTTTTTGCCGTGAAACATTATGCAAGTGAGCCGTTTGTATGTGTTGTCGGTGTAGAGACAGTCATGAGATAATTAATGAATAATCTGCCTGCGACTGCTCACATTGGAGAAACACTCTGAATATAGTGTTTTCATTTTATTTTTAGTGTTATTGTTTTATTATTGCGCAGTGTTTGGGCCTACTACTCATCTCCAAAATTTGATCTACAGTATAATGCTATTCAATGCGCTCAAACCCAGAGGATATGTCACATTTGAGATTTGAAACGAGTTATTTTTGAATTGCTCTGGGATGGAAAATATGAATATATTCGATCAAATCCAGTTTGATCTTATCTGTGACGATTGTAACCTATCTGAAAGTAAAGTAAGATGTATAAGCTTGCCCGATTTTATTGCTTTTTAATGTGATATGCTTGTATGGTTTTCTTGCATTTTTTAAGTAAAATATCAACATTCCTATACCTCAACATCAATATACCTAGAATATCAAAATCTACTGCGGGTGGCAGATCTTTTTCCTATTTAGCACCCAAACTCTGGAACAATTTACC
>JAUMHE010000072.1:10973325-11024976 GCA_032359235.1 Enteromius mattozi
CATGAGATTTTAGCTGCTGCAAATCTTCTGGATGAGTCGAATTCACAAATGAATCGTTCAGTGGTAGCCTATTTGTGCTGACGGAAAAGAATCGGCTCAATAGATTCGGTCACGTAATGATGTTCGGTGCGTAACGATCTCTAAACAGTAAATGATGTATAAAAGTTTAAGGAGTAGGGTATATAAATGTATAGCTATGTTTGAAACTTGATGAAATTAACACATTATAAACAACTGCACTGAAATAGTGCATGATGCGAAAGTTGTGTTCATTACTAAGTTCTTCCAAAATTATTACAGAATTAGGCTACCACAGAAGTATCTGGTATAAATAAAATGTTCTCGATTTCTTTAATTTAAAATAAAGAGGAGCATCATGTTTTCTTGAAACAAAGGTGAGGGAATGTAGTGAAGAAAAAGTTTTATAAAAAATTAAATGGCGTACAGCAGACACATTAACCTACTGCTGTGTCAATTATGAACTGACTAATAATTATATGCAACCAATTGTCTTCCCATGCTATATAACTAAAAACAATACTGATGCATCCTTTTCATTTCTTGTCTCATACTGATGATATGAAATGATCAAATCTTCAAAAAAAACATTTAATTCATAATTCCTATATCTGAAAACGCTGAGAACAATCAACCAATGTAGTGTTTTGTTCGTGGGTTAGACTAAATTCCAGCTTAATTTAGCAAAACAATAATTTCAGGCACATGGTGAGTTACAGGATAATTTTTTGTTTTTGTTTTTTGTTCTTTTTGCGTTATAATAAAAGCTTTTGTTTTTAGCTTTTTAAAAAACATAATCCGTCCAACCAATCAGAGTAGGAATGAGGCGGGGCAACACATGCAGCCCCGCCCCAGGTTCGGCCCCGCCCCGATCTGTAGGCTGCAGACAGGTCCTTCTCGATTTTTTTAAAGGACCATTTGTCGACAAATGTAAAAAAAAAAATACTAAATGTAATGAGATGTTTGACTGGGAATGACTGGGGAGCTAGTAGAAATGGGTTAAGGAAAATAAATATAGCATTGATACGGTCAGTGTTAGATTATGGATGTTTTATATATGGGAGAACCTCCAAGACAGCACTAAAAAAATAGAAGTTGTACAAGCCCAAGCATTAAGGATATGTAGTGGAGCATATAAAACTACACCGATAGCAGCACTTCATGTAGAGATGGGAGAAGTTCAAGAAAACAGCTCATGATGAACTACTGGATTAATCTGCAAGGTCAGGAATCCAGCAAAAAATGTTCTTAATCCGAGTTGGGAATACGGGAAAGATAAAATGAATTTTTTTTGGATGGGATATTGTGGAAGTGGCTAAAGAAATGGGATTGAATAATAAAGGATTTAATGAATCAAGACCAGTAGCAGTAACACCACCATGGTTATTTCCTGTGGCTTTTATGGATTTGGATTTACTAGATAGGAGTAGGGATTATAAAAACATAGTGAATATGTCAGGAATGATATAAGATAGAATGATGACAATATATAATGGATGTACTGCAATTTATACAGATGGATCCAAGAGGATGGATACAGGAAAAGCAGGTTTTGGTGTTTTTATACCAGAAGTGGGGATATCAATAAAGAAAAGAACAACAGATCACTTGGCAATATATACAGTAGAGTTAATGGCTATAATTACTGCTTTGTACTGGATAGAGGAAAGTGGATTTAAGAAAGTAGTTATATGCTCAGACTCCAGTTAAGCACTAACGTCAATTAAATCATTATCATCAAAGTATAGACAGTTCTGCATATATGAAATATATGAAATTTTATTTAGACTTCAGAGAGTAAATGCAGTAATAGTATTCATGTGGGTTCCAGCTCATATAGGAGTCAAAGGAAATGAACCTGCAGATGCTTTACCTAAAGAGGCATGTGATATAGATGAAATTATGGGAATTCTGTATAGTAAATCTGAAGCAAAAGCAGTAGTTAAAAATAATATAATAAAGGAATGGCAATATAACTGGGATAGGGAGGTAACGGGTAGACACTATTATAGAATTCAAAAGAAAGTAGGAAATCGAAGGGTGTGTAACGGAAATAATAAAAATGAAGGTATAATTACGCTATTGAGAATGGGACACACAGGATTGAATAAAACATTACACCTAATAGGGAAACATCCAACTGGCTTATGTAATCACTGTCAGGAGGAGGAATCAGTGGAGCATGAACTATATCATTGTCAAAAATATATTACAGAAAGAGAAATATTGAAGGAAGAAACTAGGGAACAAGGACTAGTAGGAATTAACATTGCAGACATACTTAATGGTCATAATAATGGAAGTGTATTAAATTATTTGAGAGTAACTGGTTTAATTAATAGAATCTAATTAGTATGTATTGAAAAGTCTCTTTTTTTTTGATTAATGGGAGGTAGCGGATTCAGGCCCACACTCCAGTACAGTAGGTGGCGGTAATGCACCTTAACGTTGGATGCCAACCGCCATTAAAACAACAAAGAAGAAGAAGACCATTTGTCACCCATCCACTAGGTGGTACTAACGGTTTTTTGCAGCAAAGAGAATTGTACCAGAGAAGAAGTAGAGGACTAAGGAAGTGGGGGCGATTGTAATACACCACTTTTGTTTCTTTAACGTCGTTTTTTGTTTTACTTTTCAAGAAGAAACTAAAAAAAAAAAGAAACTAGTTTCACGTTTAGTGCATTAAAAGAGCAGATCACTAATTCGCTAATCTTGCGCTAATTCTTGCGGGCGAAGCTTCACGGTAGGTGCGTCGCAAAAATGATTTATTACGCAGATGCATTTGATATGCTAAGTGTAATACATTTTGTTTGATTCATGGTTTCTTTACTGTATTTGTTTTCAAGGCTTGACCAAGAACATACTGTGCGAATAGCACTCAATAACACAACATTGTGTCTTATTTTAGTTTCGAAAAAAAATGGCCGATTTGTTGACCGTGTACGACGATGACCAAGCCAACAGCTTCATTGACTGCACGGTAAATCTGTCTTATTTTGACCCGAGTGCATACATACAGATATTAATGTTGAACCTGTTCATTAAAACTGCAGGTAAATGCAAATAACGTAACTCTGTGGTACTTAACATTGATAAATGTTTTTCCTCAGATCTGCGATAAAAGAATACGGGGAGAAACTCATTACAAAATCCACGTGACCACATTACAACATTTGAAGGTAAAGAAAGAAAATTGTTGTGACCGTAGGAGGACAAATAATAATTGATAATATGATAATTGATAAGCACCAAATTAGCATGAATGTTTTTTTGTTTTTTTTTGTTTTTTTTAAGAATCGTGTAACAGGATGCTGAAAATTTCATCTAGTGAATAGAAACGATTCTTTTAAATTGTAGTAATTTTTCACAAATGTTTTATTGTATTTATGATTAAATAAACCCATCATTGGTGAGCATTTAAGGTTCTAATCAACATTTTAAATGTTTTATTACTAGTAGTAGTACATGTACAGTTTAGTATTTCTGTGGTTTAAAGTATAATTTATAATATATTTTAAGTGGTTTCAGATTACAGTACTTAAATGTGTTGTTTTACTCAATTTTCTGCTTCATTCAACTTTAGGATTTATAAGAAAAAGAGATCAACCAGTGAACAGCATTGCCTGTTAATTTCTTGTCTTAGACACTGTATACAAAGGTCATGACCTTGTATACAGGTTATGTCTGCATTTCATTACCACTCCAAAAATTACTCATTCTTCTGCTTTTAAAGCAAATTAGGAAGAGTTGTATTGACATTGTATTGAGTGTTTTGGATGGTTTGATTACACTTTTTTTTGTCTTTGTCTTTACTGTAAGACAATGAGAAACCACTCCAGTTACATTTCAATTTGAGGACCGACTGCACTTTATTATTGTTTATTATTTATCTTTTTGCTTTAACAAGGGCTTGGAACCCTTGTCGTGGATCTTCGATCTCCAGAACAGATGGAGCCGCTTGAAACAACATGTCCTTTCTTTTACACTTCTGTATATTTGAGAAGATTCAAGAGCACTGTAAGATATTGCATTGTTTTTTTTTTAGTCTGAGGGCATCCTCACACTTCTCCAACAGTTGTCATCTGCACGAAAATGTGCCGGTATTGCTGTTGTTGGTGCAGTAAGGTGACATGCTTCTTCACAAGACGACTATGATCGGATGATTGGATGATTGGCTGGCCAATGTTTTCGGGAGTCCGACTGCTTTTCCACAGCTTTTCTTTAAAGGTTTCTCAGCTTTTCCTTATTGCTTTTTTCCAAAGCTTGTGAGATTCTTGGCAGTGGAAGATACTCTGAGTGACACTGCTCGAGCACAACTATATATTCCAGCTTGATTTCAGATTTCTTTAGATTTGTCCTTATGTTTGGTCAAATGGAAATTCTGACCATACTAGTTTTACTCCATTATTTGAGGTTTGTGTATGCTTTGTGGAGACTGCTGTGCCATTATAGTCACTGGCTACAAAGGGCTGGATAGTAAATAAGCCCGATTAATTTGTAATATCACTTGGTGGTTTTATAAAATGGCACAGGAAACTGAGTCCTGCTTAATTCCAGGAACACATTTTCATGTTTATTTTGAATGACTTGTATCAAGTATGTTCTGACTGGACTCTGAACATGCACATTCTGATCTTTTCAGCTTTTACAGTTCCGCCATGCCATGGTTCTTTATAAAATGCCTCATTATTCATCTTATTTCCTCTCGTGAACAAGTGAAACCCAACCTTATAGTTTGTTTTCTGGGAAATTTGGGATTCATTTTCCCACACACAAAGCTTCCTTCATCATAACTGTACTTGCGGTTCTTGAACTTTTTGTCCAGAATGATGCACAATATGGGTTCCACAGAGCACCTGGGGTAAAGTGCCTTAATCAAGAGCCCAATGATGAAAGGTCTCCCCCTATTGGGGTTCGGACCGTCACAACACTCTTTGTTGCTTGTGTGTTATTAACCTCTGTTTACTTTATTTCAGCATTGCAAGTAGGTCCTACGAAGTGCACATAAGTATAATGTATAATCACCTGTGCCTGTTTTTCCTCCACTGTTTGTCTCTTCAAAGAAAGAGGACAGCCTAGCTTCACAAGGTAAGTAGTAAAAGTCACAACTTTATCCAGAATTACTTCTAATGTCTAGGTATCACACGGCCCGATTCTGTTGGATTTATGAAAAAGTATTAGTTTATAATGTTCCTCTGACTAGTCCTTATTGTGTTAAAATAAAGTAAATTAAGTCCGTTTTCAGACTGAGTTATCATCAATCTAATGAGATTATATGGAATGTTCTAAAAATCAAATTAATTAGTTATGTATTTTGAGATTATATTGACATTTACTGTGCTATTTACAAGCACATATACTGTATCATATCAGGAAATTCAACAGAAATCTCAAGGAGTTTGTAAGTATTCAGATTGTAAGGTGGCATCTCTTAAGTTTAGAAGGGTTTCCATTGAAAATGATGTCCTTTTCCCATCAAAATGTGTGGAAATTACAGCTTATAAAACTCCAAAGGAATCATCCCAAGAACTGATTTAAGTCCTTAAAGTGATATGAAGAACTAGAAGCTAGAAGACATCTTTTTATTTTTTTATTTTTTATTATTATTTGAAGACAAAGAAGAAACAATCATGTTGCAATCACACAGACCTGGATTTTTATTATCCATTAAGTGTTTTTTTTTTATATAGTTGCAGTGAAACCATGGAAAATTTAAGAATCAGGAATATCATCTTTTATAATTTTGAATCTGTTTCAGAAATTTAGGGGGACATTTTTAGGGGTGAAGTTTTCAAATTTGTTTGAAAGGTTGGCATGAAATGGAAAATGCAACCTTTTTTTCTTTCCTATTATGCTGTGTATCCGAGTGATACAGCTTCTTCAATGTGGAAAAAAATGGGACCTGAGGACTTGTTTACCAGGATTTGATTGGCCCCGCTGCAGTCGTTGGTGTAGGTGACAGGTTGTTGTGGGAATACATTGAAACTTGTTTGGCTTGTGGACAACCTCATTGTCTCGCCTTCTCTTCTCTGATTGGTACATTGTTGCAATCATGTTTTTGATTTACAAATTATCAGTAATGATGATGTGCAAACAAAAATCTTTATAGATCAGTAAAATTCTAACTTTCAGGACCTTAGAGTTCAATTTATTGTTCATGCCCTCCAGTACATTTTTTTTCCCTTGTTCGGTGTGAGATGTTTTGTAAATTTGTTCCCCAAAAACATCATACATGCTGTAAATGGCACAATGCTTCCAGTGTGCTCAGAAGTTTTTTTTCCAACTTCAAAGTGTCCTCTTTTAAATTGGTGATTACCAAAGCAGGCATTGAGGACAGCACAAGCAAGCATGCCATACACATTTTGTGTATGGACCATATCACCAGTGGATAAGTATGAATTTTTACATCATCTGGACTGGTCACAATTCTGGGGGTAGTGATTTGTAGATGCTAGTACAATCGGTGTACCAGCTCATCACCTGGGCAAAACCTGTTTCTTGCACTGTGAAAGATCACTTTACGAAGCTACTGGACCTTGATGCTGGAAGATTTTCCCTAAGCTTCCTAGATTCTACAGATCGGGGATGCCCATATATGGATACTTAAGTGGATTGGAGAGTTTGGTCTTGTTTCAGCATTATTGCACAATTCGAGACCTGACTGATGTTCATCAAGTGACGTCTTTCATGATGGCTGAAAATTAGATTGACTCCCTGGATTCTGTGGTTTCTGCGCAGATATGGTGGAAATAGCCATTATATATCAATACAAAGGTTGACTCAAGAACTCCTTTACCTGCCAAAAACCCTCAGATCTAGATCAACATGTTCAAGCAGAAACAGTGTTTGTGGGAATGAATTTTGTCTTGTCTGTTTGATAGTAGGTCAAATAGAAACGCAGTGTTGAAGCAAAAAAACAACATTGTTGTTTTAACAAGAGAAGTCTTCATCAGCTAATTTGTGCAAGATTTTCTAAAAGCTTAATACACTGTGGTTAACTTAACCCCCCCCAAAAAAAACATTACAGAGATCTGACCTGTTTAAACATGTAGAAACATCTTATAAAAACATAATGCGTGACAATGCACCTTTTGCAGCAGCGTGGGTGTATTTTCGGACATGTTTTGCAGATTCTTGTACAGGAGAAGAATGCTGGATCTTTTAGACATTAACAATATATAATATTTATACTTGTAAACCTCATGAATGATCATGTTTTATGAGTTGATTCTGCCTTTGTAGGAGAGATTCTGAGACCACCTCCACTGCCAGAATGGACAGACATAATGGAATATTTGGATTACCTGAATCTTGATGAGCCCATCATTGGTAAGATAACTTCATAACCAAAACCATCAAAATGAACATACAATTAAAATATGAGTAAAGTGGTCTTAAAGAGATAGGTAATCCAAAAATAAAAGGTTTTGTCGTCATTTACCCACCTCACATCACCTGCACTGAAAGATGTTTTGTAAACTATTTCCCCATTGACTGGAAAAACAAAATAAAAATGGCTGAAAAACAAAAAAATTTTACGTGCTGAGAAATTTTCTAAATATCTTTGGAATAAACCACTAACTCTTCCTTCCTTTTTGTTCAGGTCTCAACTCCCTGATGCAGATTCCAGATCATGTCACTGACGATGGCAAAACAGTGTTGAAGTACAAGTGCAGAATGTGTGTCGTGGAAATGGACCTCTACAGCATGGTGGCTCATATCGTTGGACGTAAACACAGACAAAAATACTTGGTATGGTGACTTTGTTCTTTGTTATACTTTTACCCTTATACTGTTCGGAGTGGAAGAAAATGTTTCCGTTTGATCTGTCTTGGCAGGAGCTGAAAAGACCAGACTTGGTGACATGGGAAGACAACAATCAGAAACAGCCAGGTCTCGTTGCCAGAGCCAAAGCTGCAGTAGTCGAAAAGCAGGAGGGATGGGGAAAGCCAGTGGTATTATGATATTGTTGCTTGTAAAATGGATTATTTTGATTGGTTTTGTATTGGACACAGAAATATTAATTGTTAATCTGTCATTTAATTCTAGGCACTCAAACGACCTCAAGAGAAATTCAAAAATGTCTTCCAAGGTAAATATTTAACCTTTTAATCACCAGTTGATGTTTTATAGATTAGAACATTTTTGGGTAAAATTAACTTTTTTCCTTTTGTAACAAGGAGGAAGTAATTTACGGACCAGTGTTCATGAACAACCCTACTATGGACAAGATTCTCTTAGGAAGCCACCATTCCCTGAACAGGTTCAAAAACAGGCGTACTTAGATGAAGAACAGCATGGATATTATATGGGCGATAAGTATGACCAGTACAATAGACCTAATAATCCAAGCCACACAACCCACCAACAGTTCTATCCAGAAGAAAACCAACATCAAAATGCTGACGATCGAGGACGACACTCACGAGGTGATGGTTATCCTGAAAGAGCTGAAAGAGTATTGCATACTCGGCCCTATGCAGAACAGAGTGGACGGAGACTTCAAGAATACTATGAAGAAGAAAGTCTTAGCGGAGGACAGTTCTCAGGTGGTAAAATTAACCGATTTAATGACAAAGACCTCAGAATCCGCTCGGGAGCATCAGAATATCAGAAGGGGCAAGTGGAAGGTAGGCGATATGCAGGTTATGAAGAGAGAAACCCTACCATGAATCCCATGTCAATCCAAGGAAGAAGCTTTAATGAGGAGAAAAGGGGGACTGTCAGAGAAATGCACAGTAGGCCTTGGGACAAAGCTAATGAGGTACAAGGTTACCCCCATAAGCTTGAACCCAGAGATCCAAGAGCATATTCACAACAAGCGGTTCCAGCTAAAAAGAAAAAGAAGAGTAGGTTCTCTGATGCTACCGCAGAGGAAATAGCACACGCACATATGAGGTGACGTGTTGATCATTTCATAATGTGGCAGTCAGAAAATTTGTTGCTCAAAATTATGAATTTTGATGGGTGTATTTTTACAACAATTTACATAAGGCTGTTGTCTTAATTTTTTTTAAACTAAATTCTCCTTTCAGACATTCAACTAAATCCACTCAAAAAGAGAAGTCAAGAGGACAACTGTTTAGAGCACATCCTCCGGTAAAGCTGCAAAGACAGTTACTCTTATTTACACTAAATTAACTGTGTATAAAATGTTCTATTTTAAGATAACTTGGGTTTTTTTTTTACATATGATATATAGGTATTCCTATGATACACTTGCTCATAAACTGCATTTAGATGCAGTTTAATTTACATATATTTAATTGGACTAAAGCAATAATTTTGCCTGTTAAAATGTAAATTTCAGACTAATGGGGCAATAATGTTGCAGACAAATTCCAGTAATGTTTGTAGGAATACAGTAGGAACTCACTCATTCTTACCTTAACGTTAACAGATAATTGATTGAATTTCTTTATAGCTATTGCATGTATACAACCTTTATTGTATCCATCAACAAAATTCCACATGCAAACTTCACACTAAATGCAATTGTAGCTGTTCTTTGTTTCTAGCGTGGACTGTATTCACATTAATAAAACTACAGTTGGCTTCCTTGTGGTTCACATACAGTACAAGAAAAAAGTAATGTGCCACATGTGTTCAATCCTTCAAATGTTTAGTCACACATTGTGTCATATATACTTTAACAGTCAGATGAAGTCTGTGGCTAGACTATGCACTATGCAGCTCAATTTTATTGGTTTAAATGAACTTAGTGTTTGTTGAAATTTTTTCTTTTTTTTCTTTACAGTTGATAAATAACCAATTTGTGGATTCTGGAAGTACATCCCATCTTAATCCAAAACAAGAAAATGTTCTGGACATACTTGTGAGTGCAGAATATTTGACAAACATGAAATAGACTACCTGATTTTAGTTTGAGTTTGAGTTTTCATTTGAACATATTCTGTTTAAATTACAGAATGACATCAAGATCGATAATATGGACGAAGCCAGATTTCTTAAAGAAAAGCTGTGCACAGTTTTGAAAGAGTTTCAAGATAACAAATCTAGAAGTACTGGGGTAAGCACTGTGCTATCTGCTAAAAAGGATTCTCATTTATTTCAGTGTAAATAATTGTTCTCTGTTTGTTGTCCTTCATCTAAAGGGCCATGCTTCACAGCCTGTCAGTGATCGTAGAGGGGTAAAGCAGACAAGAGATGATCCATGCATTGAGTTGATGAGAGATGATGGCATGCATTTAGAAAAGAGAGGTTTCCAAGAGGCCAGACGATATGACGATGATCCCAGAAGTTTCCAAGAATCCCGACAATATGGAGATGACCCTAGAATGTTTCGAGAGGTCAGAGAAATTGGGGATGACCCCAGAGGTCTTAGAGAGACCAGACGTTATGAAGGTGATTACAAAGAGTCAAAACGATTTGAGGGTTATCCCAGTAGTCTGCAAGAAGCAAGGCCATATACCAATGATCCCAGAGGATTTCAAAAGACCATGTTACAAGAGACCCCACGAGATCTTCCGGAGAGGAGACGTTATGATGAAGATCCTAGACAAAATGAACAGCATTTCGAAGAATATTCACGTGCTTCAAGAACAGAAGCCCCAAGAAGTACTCAAGAGACAAGATATTATGAAGATGATTACAGAGGCTTTGGAAATGTGGATCCTCAAAGAAACTGGGAGCATCAGAAGGGACGTTCATTAGAGCGTTTTGAGAACAGAGGCCCTGCAGATGTTGAGAGGGGTTTTCAAGGTAATCGTACATTCACGTTTTTCTAATGGTTGTATGGCAAACTAGTATTCCTGAGAAGCAGATGACAAGGAATAACATTGTGATTACAGAGTTTGTATCAGTTTTATGTAAAATCTTCTATGTAAACTCCTTATTGATTTCACATGATTTTCATGATTTCAGAGAGCTTTGGAAAGCCTCCTGTTCACTTCCAACCAACCTCTTTACAAGAAGAAGCAAGGATGTATGCTGGGAGAGCACAGCAGAGGTCTCATCAGAGTGACTGTCAACCTGGCGATGAACCCTACGACCCGTTCCACCCATCATCCTCGCCCCCTCCAGAAGCATCCAGCTCCACCAGTCTTGACAAGATTGCATCAACTCTCCTTGAGCTTGTGGCTCGTAGATAAAGTTAGGCTTATCAGTCATATTGTTCATTATATTAGATGGTTCTAGCTTAACAGTAGTCAGAGATTGATCACCTTTATGTAAATTCATACAAAATCTTCCAGTAAATTAAATTCTGTTTTCATCTATACACATTTCTAATCCAGGGTCACAGAGGGCTGGAGCTTTTCCCACACACACACACACACACACACTTTTATTCATACTGCTTTCAATTGCTGTCTTATTTCTCTCTGCTTTTAGTTTGTGAAGATTTGTAGCCTGCTTGCTACTGTGTTTTCAGTTTGGTTTGTGTACTATGAAGCTGTAATGGGTTTTGTTCAAATGGTTTAATAAGAATTATTGAAAATAATAAACAGTTCAACCCAATTTTAACTGTCCCTTTTTAATCATGAATTAACGTTATATTTAATAAATTAAGATTGGTTTGATGTGTGGTGTTTATACATTATAACAATAACATTATTATAGTTAATATTGATATAAAATTGATATATAGTTATATCAGACACCAAAATCTTGATAATTTATTTTTAGATTTTTTAATTTTTATTTAACAAAATCCAAATATAGTGATATTTTTGTGTGAAAGGCTAAACAGAAGTGGATTTAATTAAAATATAATAGATTGTAGATTTCTGACTCTTAACTTTTTGGGACATGACTGTAAATACACACACACACACATATATATATACATATACAATTTTATTTATTTTTTAAATAATGAAATACTCAAGTTAATTTTTTATTTTGATTTCATAGATAAGACAATAATAGTTAAACTGAAGGCAAATGTATATATACTATGCGTTCACCAGCTCAACCTCTTTCTGGATCTGAACTGAAGAACGATAATGGCGCTAATGGCGAGTACGTCACAGTTAACGTAACGCTTCTTCCGGTTTTAAAAAAAAGTTGTCAAATCACCGGCCATCTTGGTTCCTGTAACAGCCTGAAATAAATTAAATATTGCGACGAACCGGACTACACTACGATTTCATCAGGTAAAGTGAGTATAAAAATTATGTCCTTTGCTGCGTTACTGTTCGGTTGCTATCTACAGCTTGGTTTGGATGAAGCGGGTGTCGTTTTGGGCTCGTGGTCCAATAAAAGTTTTCATCCAATGGACGATTGTTTTGGAGGATGAACATAGGCGCCATTTCCCTCCCCGCTCTCTGAAGCGCTTATTGGTGGCTAGTGGCAGGGAATGGAGGCGGTCAGGAAACTGTTGGACGTATGTCGCCATTTTGGCTCTCTAGCGTAAAAAACTTCTATTGGCTCGGGTGTTCATTTTGAGCCCAAATGGTGGCAGTTTCTTAACTACCAGAACGCTTAGAAACCTTGATTGGTGGAATCTAGTCCGAGGTTTGATTGGTCTGAAGGACAGATCCAAACGTAGTCTTTATTGGTTAGACTGCCTTTACACCGCTTTACAAATATTTTAGGAAAACTTGCTCAAAGCCTTCCAAAACCATCATTATTTCACTTCTCCCAATTTGACGGGATTCACAGTCAATGCGGCCTGCTAACGTAGCGAGCGCTGTCTCTACCTTTATGTCGCTCTTTTTATAGTCCTTATCTGTCCATACAATCTTACTGACTGATGTTTTGCGGGGTAAACCATTCTCACAATACAAAAAATGATCGGACAATGGGTTTAATCTATAACAATCTTACTCACACACACATAGGCTAACGTTACTGTATGTTTGCATGGTTTCGGTTAGCATATCTCCCGGTAGCCTCCAAATGCTTTGTCGACTTCGTTAATGAAAAAAGCATCTGTAATTTGTAAAAAATACATTGTTTATTAGGATTTATCAAAGGTATAAGAAATACCTGTCCGTGTGTACAATCTATTCGCGATGGAATTTATTCCGTGCATTTTGGTTTAGCAAAGTATGCCAATGGTGTCATCGTATACATTGCATAAACAAATACGCGTCTAATTTGTCACCTATGAATAAATAGAGGAAACAAAATAATAACGTCATAATTACTGTTTTTATAAAAATCTGTAATTTTAGACTTAATTAACATGGTTTTAATGCACCAGGTTAAATGGAGGTCAATTCGTAGCACACGAACTCGCTATTTACTCGAGGTTTTAAAGCGAAATCATTGCTTATTGCCCTTGATTTTACAAGACTTATAATGGCATTCATAGCAACTGTTGCTGTAAATAATTTACCTGCTTTCCAAGTGTATTTTAACAACAACTAAGTATAGGAAGCATTATGCTGCAGTTGTGGCTTTGGTTTTTATCTATACTATAAATAATTTACCTGCTTTACAGATGTTTTTTAACAACAAGAAAGTATGAGAAGCATTGTGCAGCAGTTGTTGCTTTGGTTTTCATCTATACTGTGTGAAGCTTAGCCCTGATTTTGAGGCTCATCTCTCACATAAGTGTCTGTACTCACTGGATGTCTCAGCCAAGAGTTGGCTCTTTATTTAAAAAAAAAAAAATTAAATTATATAAAATCTGGTGTGCATTGACTAGTTTTGGGCGGAAGGTGTGTAGGCTGTTTTGCGTGCAATGACAAGTTTCTGGAAATAAAGAGACTAATGGTGTATGATTCAACAGATCTGCAAGTAAAGGTGTTATTGCAAAATTTTGTGAGGGGAAAAAAGTTTATTGACAATGGTATGTATAGAATAATCTTAAGAAGAAGTGACTTCAACCAAAACTCCAGATTGCATCAATTCCTATTTAAAATAACTGGATTTCAGTTGAAAATGTATTGTGAATTAGCTTAATAGTGGTAAATGCGACTGCACCATTTGTATGATCATTGTACAAATAATTGTAAATGAGTTAAAAGTTAACAAATAAGTGTGATTTTTCGGTCACATGAGATGGTTACACTTATTAGAGGTTAAACCACTTGCCATGATGACCCTTCAGGTCAACTTTACATTCATTTGGGACACAACTAACGTTGAGTTTTAGTTCCATGCACTGCACTGCATGCATGTATGTTCCTGCACTCAAATGAGACTGCAAGTCTGACCTGAGTGACTTTCTACTTTAAATCATGCGGCTACAGCATGCGGCACCCTCTCTGAGACCACCCTGAGCCAATCAGTTTTCATGGGCTCATTTGCATCACTGCACGGCCGGCCACTCCGCTCCTTCGAGGGGCGGGCTTTAGAGACATTTAGTTTGACATTGTAAATAAGCAAGGGACAGTTGTTTGAGAAGTCAGTTGTTCAGTCCAGCTTCGTCCAGCTACAGTAGAGAAGACGGTCTGCAGGGGACAGAATTTCAGAGGCTCACAAACCGAGACGATCCTCCGCTCTCCCTGCGTCCTTTATGCAACTTTCTGCTGCTTTTGTCTGGTGGTTTTTTTTCTCTCTCGTTCTTTTCATTCCCTGACCCCTATCCTGCTGCTCAAGGTAACTTAAAACAGGAAGTTGAGTGTCTGTGAAAGGGGGCGGAGTGGAGAGGGTAAGCAGGGAGGAGGGGGATGACACGTCCTACAGACGGCTGGCTAGGCCTATAGCTGTAGAGGCCGACTCGGGCTCATTTGAAGAATCCGGCGAGGGGGTGGGATCTCAGAGATAGGCGGGCCGAGAGTATCGTTTAGCAAGCTAGATTGATTACAGTCGAGTGTTAAAGGGAAACCAGTCAGGAGATTTTTGTCCCGACTTGTTCTACTGCTCTGCATTGCTTTCACACTTTTATTTCTTTTCATGCTTCCTTTTTTCTCCACCTCTCCCTCACTTTCCTGCCTGTTTTTCCGGTCACTCGTGCTGAGGCAGGGGTCAGCTGAAAGACAAACAGTAGGGTTGCCAGGCAGAGGCCAACTCCAGGCTCCAGGCGGCTTCAGGGGACTCGGACACGGGAGGAATGGGAGGGGGTTGTGTGTTTAGGAAAGGGGGAGGGGGGTGGCTCAAGAAGATGGGCTAGTGGAAGGGGGAGGGGTCGAATCGGGGGGCGGTAGGTGATCGCGCTCCCTTCGGTTTGGGGCTTTGAACGCAGCAGCAGATCGCCTGTCCCACACAGTCTTTTGTCTCCTCCTGGGACAGAGCCTGTGGACTAAAGACAGTTAAGGAGACTTTCGAGATGTCCTCCTGTTCTCCACCGTCCACAGCGCGGCACATGAAGGGCACGGGGTAAGTGTGACTTACGACTGCAATCAGACAGTAAAGCTCTCTCTCTCTCTCTTGCGCTGCAGTAATGGGATGCTTCCTCTGTCCTCCGCTGCGCTTTTCTCCTCCTCCTTTCGTCCTCTACTTTTCCCCTTGCTTGAAATCTGAGTGTACTTCTTTGTGTCTCCTCTGTCCTGTTCATTTTGAAGTCTTTAACCTGACTACCAATGTTTGACATGATGTAAACATTAACCAGCTAGAAATTTCTCTGGTTTTGCCTGTGTAATGTTAACTTTCCATCGTTGATCTGCAAGGTGTACTCTTTGATCGCAGTTGACCTCTAAGTTTAGTTCATTGGGTTTGACTTTGGACCTCTTGATGGTCCCGTGCTGTTAAGCGTCTCTGGTATGTCTGTGATGCTTACAGAGACAGATAGAGATGATGGCCCTGGCTGCATAGGACCGCTAGTCCCGGTTCACCTTTCAAGGCCCAGTTTCGTGGCTTGTTTACACTCTCATGACAGTGAGGCAGAGCAGAGGACAGTATGGATGTGGGCTCTACGTGACCAGCGGTTGATATTGGGACTCTTTGCCCCCTAGTTCATCGTGTACAGACGGCTGCCTCGTCACGGAATCCGGTCGGATTAAAGTCTCTTTTTCGCTCGTGTACTAGAAAGTTTCCATTAGTGATGGTATTAAGGTCCTTTTGGGGAAAGGAGTTACTAAAAATAACTCTAGGTAGAGCCTTGACTGCTGCGTCTCAGCATGATGTGTTCGGTTAAGATTTTAATATCATTTTAGCTCCTTACTGCACCAGTTTGTAAAGATGTTCAAGGGTAAAATGTCACACCTGACTAAGGTTTTTGCACATTCCCTCTCGTTCCTGGGGTTTTGCGCTTGAGGTTGTTTTGAAATGTCAGCACAGAACATTTTAAGTTTACAGTTGGCTTTCTGGTGCTGGCGTCAACATGTCGTCGCACCTTGCCATTGCTTACGGGCCCATCAGTGAATGAAGGTCACGGGAATGTGAGAGCGGCTCCCGCATTCGATCCGTCAGTAGGGAGAGTGTGAGACCAAGAGGACAGTGCATCCCTCAGGGGCGCGCAGACAAGAGGGGGCCATTCACCATCACGCTTCTCTAGGGACGGCATCATTACACACAGTAGGGTCGCCAAGTTGCTGCAGTGAAAGTTGAAAAACCAAGTCTCTGTTTTCTTTCTTTCTGTGCTATAGTGTATCCCTCACTCTCGCTCTCTCCCTCCCCCTAAACTGTTTTTTTCCCCTCTTTCTGCTTACTGCCGAATGACCTTGAGAGTTCAGGGACAGCTTCCTGGAGTTGATGTGAGGCCGAATCAAGGGCAACTTTGGAATGATTGATCCATGAGATTAGACACGGATCAGAGTGGCGGTATTGTCCAGCCCCTATGTTTTTTGCTCCGAACATTAGAGCAAAACAAGCACGGCTATTTATCGGTTAATTTGTAATTTATTGCCAAGTGCCAGGGTGCATTTTGTTGTGCCCGTGTCAATGATTAACCAGTAACCGTAGCAGGCTTTGTCAAATGTTTTACATATGTTGTATAATAAAAAGAGTATGCTCAGTTATTCAGGTTTAGGTTTTTTTGTTGCGTAGTTGTAAATATTGCATCGTTTTTGCATATTAGTGACACAATGCGTAATTTGTAAAAAAAAAAAAAAATTGTCAGTATGTAAGTGCACTTGCAATTATAAGCCTGACACAATGTGTGACTTGATTAATTGAAAGATTTAAGTCCTTGTCACATAAATTGTAATATAATTTATGTATATGCTGTCTCATTACCTGAGTGTGTATGACTTTGCAAAACCCTGACTGGTTTGATTTTAGTCTGACCAATGTGTTTACATGACATTTTAAAAATACTAATTGTTTTAGTCTGACTATAATCGAACCATAAGGTTTAAGTAAATATATTTAAAAGTTCTAAAAATGTCTTTCTTTTCACCTGTTCTTGAACATTTTTTTTCTCTTTGGAATTCTCAGATGTCAGATAAGATTAAATTACCTCTATGTGCATTCATCGTTAGGAATACCAAATCTCAATGCATACCAAAGTAGAAGAGGCATGCTGGAAATGAGGGGTGTGAGCAAAATGGAGATGTATGACAGGATGTGGAGATAAGTCTCCAGTGGAAAGCTGTTTCTTCTCAAATGGCAAGTACTTCTGGGGTTAAGTTCAATATGGGCCTGTCAAACAAAAAAGCAGACTTTGAAATAAAGTTGATTGTTTTGTAGCTTTTTAAGTCCTGGCTGTTAAAATTTTTGTGTCTGAGAGGTAGCTTGGATCTCAAGTCAACACAACGGCTGACATCCACAACCCTGGTATTGTCTTATCAGCACAGCTGATTTGAATCTCTCCAGCACGAGGAAGAGATTGTTCTAAATTTATATCTGCAGTTTAAGAAACAGCCCAAACTGTAATATAAAAGGCAATTGTTTTGCCAGTAGTAACTGTATGTGCAGTTCCTCTGTTGTGTTTGTGTCACGGCACTTTCTCCACTCCTCCTTGTAGGCCTCAGGCCACACTTTCTCTAACCATTAAATATCTGCTGATAACCAGCTTAACTCATCTCTTGTCAAGGGGGTAATTTGAACGATAAGTGTTGGAGAACCGCTCGTCCCCGATCACATTGAAACGTTCGAGCGCTTCTTTGCTGCAGTCCTCCTGCATGGCGAAAGCCAGGCTGGCAGTGATGTTCTTGCTGATTCAGCCTCTGCTAGCGGCATTGACTTTCTGAGACACAGAGCACCAGCGGTCATTGCCGTCAAGGCAACCAAACAGGTCAGGAGAAATCCTACACCACTGTTGGGTTCTGACTTGCTGAAGGACGATCGTGACTGAGAGTTGAAGCACGTGCACGAGCCTCATTTACCTTTTTGTGTCCGCCTACAAGTCTAGTGTGAATTATATTTTGTTGCATTAGGATCAATGACATTTATTAATTTCTACTTATTTACTGTATCTTAATATAATTAGAAATGGATAAAATGGAATTTATTTGAATACACATTTTCTTTGATGAACCTGTTTAAACTTCTGAATTAAAATTATGATATTTTCAGAGGCATAAATAAAAAAAATATCAGGGTGATGCAGGCAGTTAGAAAATTCTTGAAATGACAAACTTAAATGCTGTAATCTGATTGCAAATCATAGGCAAAAATTATATTTTAACAGTTGCTTCACTGTATCTAGCTTGTTGATATTATAAAAAGCCCCTGTTAATTATTATTTTGCTATTGCTAACACAACACAAAACATAACCTCAAAAGAACAAGGATTCTACCCACAATGCAAAACCAGAGGTCTCGCTCCTCCTATCTCAGGTTGTGTGTCTCGATCTGGTTAAAGGAGTCAAAAATAGCTCCCACTCAAGCAGCTGGTCTAAGCGAGCTTTGATTTAACCTATTTATGTCTCCTTTAATGGCGTGTTATCTCATTTAATTTGCCTCACAATTTCCCAGGTTCGTGACAGTAATTGCTGCTGTTATCGCCTGCTAATTATCCAGCTAGTTTTCTTAATGGTCTTCCTTGAGACGTTAAATTATCATTTCTTATCAGGCCAGAGCTGGCACATCCACACTCACAGATGTACGCCAGAAGACCGTCATAAGATCGACACCTGATGCTGTTGCTTCCCAGCAGCAGAACGGCTGCCAGTGACCTCCGGTGTTTTTCTTATTATAAGCATGTATAATGAACTTGACTGACAGTTGACTGCTTCAATCAAGCCTGAAATCATCTAGAGTTATCGACAGCGGAGTCACATGACCCATTGATTTGTATTGTGCTTGTCTAATGCTACTGATCGTGATTATTTTGGAGGCAAATAAAGACACGATTTTCACTGTCACAGGGTGATTGTAACCATCCTAATCCTTCAATATACATAAGAGGAGACAGAGATGAAAGCAGGTCACCGCTTTTCGTCAGTAATCACGCATGTTTCACTGTGTTGCTCCTCCATTTGACCCACATAGTGAGGCTGCTCGGCAGTCCGACTGCTCCCCCTCCATTAAGCCCTTGGCACTTTGTCTTGTTATTGGATTATGGCTGAACTGCACGAGTCCGAGTACTTTTTTTACTGCCTCACTCCTGCTTCGGTGGCACCCCACCCTGCTATTTCTGGCCCTGTGTTCTCTTCCAGAGAAAGAGAGAGGTGCTTTGTAGCGTCCGTGGTGGCGCAAGCTCAGGCAGGCTGCCTGCAGAATTCCTCACATGCCATAGTAACCTGCCAGCTTTGCTCCTCTCACGTTTTCAGTTTGCGTTCGTTTGTGTTTGGTTTGTCTCCATTGCGTCAGTGCCGAGCCATACTGTCAGAACAGCCCGTTTGGTCCTGTTCCAAAGCTATTTGGGAATCCAGATGTGCACTCAAGTCTTCAGGTCACTGGCACGAAGAAGGACTTTGTTCTCCAGCTTTTTCACATATGGATTCTTGGCTTCGTTCACAGAAGGCTGAGTTGACCAATTGCACCGTCGACAGTTGCACCAGGCATTTTGCTGTAGTGACGCACGGCTACCACACACAATTATTTAGACTTCTTCAACCAAAACTAAACAGTGTATAATGTGGTTTATTGTGATTTAATATCTCAAAGATCAAGAAGTTTACATCAATTATGAGGCTTGTATGTGTACATTAACCATGACTTGTTTTTGTTTTCTCTCCCTCTTTATCTCTTAGCAGATCTGGAGATGTCGGCAGACTCATTCGGAGCAGGCGGCAGCGATGCCCAGCAGAGCCTACAGTCCTTTTGGCCCAGAGTGATGGAAGAAATCAGGAATCTTACCGTGGTACGGGTTTCTCTTAGCTGTTTTTATCTGCTTTCTCACTTGGATACACTGTAAACGCTGCTTTTTTCAAAACAAACCCCAAAAAGTCTTTAATAGAAAATCGCAGTCAACAATGTAGTATCTCAACAAGAGCCTACCACTGGTCATTAATGGGAATTCTTAATGTTATTATGAGCTCTCCTCTAATGCACTCTCGCACTGTTTCAGAAGGATTTCCGTGTGCAAGAGCTTCCTCTTGCTCGCATCAAGAAAATTATGAAACTGGATGAGGATGTGAAGGTAAGAGCAGCCGTGCTGAATCAACACAATCACTCTAAGCTGATGGCAGCACACTTCCTGTCTTTGATTCTTGAGAAAGCAGCACCCCAGCGGACTTGCGTCAATAATTAGTGGAGTTTGCTATGGCAAGCTTCACTATTACTATTTCTCCTACTCAGAGTTAGTGTTTTGTTTGTTTTTTTGAAAGGCAATTCAAAATTGTAATATTTCAAAAAACTGCAATGGAAACACTTGTTTTTTGTTTTTTTTGTATGTACAAATCACAAGAAACAATAACACCTCATATGTAGCCACTCTCAAGTATAAGGAGCTTTCCTTGCCATTAATGCTTGGGTAACAACTTATTTACACTACACACGTCTATGGCAAGTTACGGCTTTGATGAGGCCACTCATCAGCTTGTGTTTGTACCAGCCGTGCCACAGCATGTTTCAGAAGCATCCCAGACACCCCTACGTCTCCTCGATTAAAAATATTGATTAGTGTGGTGGCTGTGATTTATACATAAACCTACCAGCATCATTCATCACAACAGTTTGTTTTGACAAAAAAAAATTACGTTTTAGCTGCATAACATTGGTAAATAGAAAGCCATCATATGCCATTAATGACAGCATGATTATAAAGTTTGGGTTTTCTAGTTGACTTTTAAGATTTCCAATCAAAATTGAATGTTTTGTGGTCTTCTCCAAATGAAAAGCTAATATTTTCAGTGACTTCAGCTGCAGTGCGGTTTGATTTGAACCACTACACAAACAGTAATCTGTTCTTTTCCAAGCATTGTGAATAGAGAAACTATTCGATCCAACCGAGTCATCTGGCCATTTTTTGTAAAACAGCCTCATATTGGGTAGTATGTAAACACCGAATAGACATTTTCCGAGAACTAGGAACTTCTCTCATAACAACGTCAGTTCAACGTATCACCAACATTTACTCTATTTGCTAGATCCTTTAACAAAGCAGCATCCATATAAACAAACCTTCAAGTATAAATAAGAACATGGCATCAGCACTGCAAAAGAGCTAGTGGTCAGTGCTGTGAGCCAAGTATTAAGTGGCGGTAACACACACACTGATGCCCTTATAGTGCCGTTTCATAGAGTGAGAGCGATAAAATGACTAGACATAGGGTTTGATCTATTTGCTTGACGGTTTAACCCTTTATAATGAGCTGGATTAACCCTAAGCAGAAAGATATCTCCTTCTTTCTATTGTGCTACAGAGATGTTGTAGATGCCACAGGGCATGATCTTCCCACACTTCCCGCGTGGGAAGCAGGCATCAGGTCAGGGTGTTGTTCAGACGCTTGAAATAGCCTACAGCTTAGAGTGGGAAGAGAGAAAAGCCAAGGCAATTAAGAGCTCAGGAGCAGTGGCATGGGCAAGACCTTGGGTCAGGTCTTGACGTAGCCTCTTAGGCCACTACATATGTCCATCTGATGGCAGGCCAGAACATGATGGGCATGGGCGTAGTTAGTGTCCGGATAGGATTGTATGTCGTTCTTTTATTTCCCTTGTATTGACTTGCTTTGGTTATCCTTCATAGATGATCAGTGCTGAGGCACCGGTACTGTTTGCCAAAGCGGCACAGATCTTCATCACAGAGCTCACTCTAAGAGCCTGGATTCACACTGAGGACAACAAGCGGCGCACACTACAGGTCAGTCTTCATTCCCGACTTACCTTTGACCCCTTGCCCTAGCCAGCTCAGATAAACCAGTCTCCTCTGTGACAAAACTCTTTTTTTTGTGTGTGTGTTCCTGTTTTTTTGGAAAAGGAAAAGATGGAAGATAGTGGGTGGTATCAGGAAATGACCCTGAGCTTGTTTTAAATTAGGGTCACCTCCACAAAAGTGCCACCCTTTATTTCAGAGCACCACCCACTAAAATGTCCAGTGATCTTCATATGTATAGTAGTTCAGTCTCAATTTAATATGAGCTTTGGTTTATTTTCTTATTACACCCACCATATGTTTCTTGACTCCTTCACCATCTATATCCTAAAATAATAATTTTGCCTTATTTTTAGTCAATTTGATGCTAAAGAATTACTTTTGTAGATCACTTGTCAATGTTTAGTACTTTCATATATTTTCAAACGTACTTGGAGTATAATATTAAGGTGCAGTCGCATTTACTGTTGTTTGGTGAAATTTCGTAGGCAAAATCAATCCTGCTAGAAAACTTTATTATTCAGTTCACTCTTCTGAAGAGATTTACCAGAGCCATTTTTAGTGAAAGTAAATGGTGAAAACCTGGTATAATTTAGCTATACGTTTTTCTCACCATGAGAATAGCCACAGAAGCTAGCATGACGTTAAATGTAAACAAATAGACAAAATAAACGTGCTTCATACATCACTACACTATAGATAATGGGCATTTTTTGCCTGTGAAGTTTTGCCAAATTTTTGCTAACTGTTGCATAGTTGTAACAGTAATAGGCCAGTTGCATAAACTCAGCCTCTGTGTTAAAACAGTAAACTAGCAGTTAACCAAATAAAAAAATCTCATTTTTTGGATTTAACTTTTTAACTGAATTGAACAAAATATATACATTACCATTCTTAAAGAAAAAAACTTGTGTAAGACCAGTCTAAACTTTTTTTTCTTTTTTTTTTTTAACTGGTTCCTGTTCTCCAAGTGAATAGGTCCAACCCCAAATCATTATGCCAAAGATGATAAAATTAAAATGGTCTCTCCTAATACTACATTTGCTGGAGTCATGACACAGCTTGCCTGTTTATGGGAGGAGCCCCCCAAAAGCCCCCCCTTAGGACTTATCTCTGTTCCACTGTAGCGTAGAGTCTAAAAGTACATCTCCCATGACCCACTTACTTTTTTTTTTTTTTTCTCTGATTTTGCGCCTCTGGACTGTGAAACACTGTTCTGAACCCTGTATGATACTCATATGTCATATTAATGCTTGGATTGAAAATTACTAATCATGACACAGGTAAAAAAAAAATATATATATAATTTATTTTATTTATTATTATTATTATTATTATTATTATTATGTGATATGTAATTACGTTTTCTTAACCCAAAATAACTTAATGTTAGATTACAGATATTAAAATGATGAAATCTATAAATACGCATAAAATATATAAATAGCTCATATTATGTATAGCTTATGATCATATCATTTCATGAAAACATATTAAAGGAAAACAGTTCAGTATTCAATGTCGCAGCCCATGTCAGCATAGCCTTTTCCGATATAGTGTTCAGCAACAGGTTTAGTCACTGAACAAAGCTGTAATGACTGTTAGACCGTCTCTTTAATATGTAGATTGTATTACCGCTCAGCCTGTGAGCTTGCAGCTGGCCCACAGTTCCATTGTGAAGGCATCACGCCAATCGGTGTCGCCACGACAACAGTTGTCAATGGAACAACTGCATGGATGTGACCCTTCACCACCAGATATTAATCATGCTGCTAAAAATAGCTGCTGATCTGGGGGGTGACAATGGGTGGTCTTTGCAGCCAATATCCTGTGGAAAATACCACTAGTAGATGGTCTGTGGGGTGAGATTGTGTCACTGTTCACTAAGAACAGTAGTGAGTGGGATACATTATCATATTGCATTGACATTTAGTGCTGTACAATTTTATTTTGAAAAATAAAATTGGCACCATCCCTTTTTTAATAGTTGTGTGTCACCTCTGCTCCTGTGACTTGGATTTGTATTTGACTGTCTGGTCTTATTTTCTGTTTTCCAGAGGAATGACATTGCCATGGCCATCACTAAGTTTGATCAGTTTGACTTCCTCATTGACATTGTCCCCCGAGATGACCTCAAGCCTCCAAAACGACAGGTACGGAAAAGAGAGGAGCTTCAAGCTGTCAAAATTGATCATCGTCATACAGTTTGTCTGTTTTTTTCCCTCAGCATCTGTGAAGAGGAGATGTTGCTGCGTTGTCTTTGGCAGCCCGGGGGCGCTGTAAACATCCTTGACTGGAAGCTGGGTGTAGGGTTTGTGAAGGCTTTCAGTCGGATGTTTGCAGCACCCTGCTTCCCATATCTCTGCACAACCAGACATCATATTTAATCATTTCTTCTATGTTTCTTTTACGAACGCAGCCGTAGCACCATGTGCCTGACTCCAAAAACAACTGTGTGACGTTATGTGCCATAGCACTGGCAGCAGAACAGTGATTAGCAGGACTAAAAGAAGACTTTCTAACTCTGCCAATCAGATTTTACCAGCCATTTTTATTCTTTCAGTTGAAATAAGGGACTCACTACATGGAATTATGGAAATGTAAACAACTTATGTAGAGCGCATTAGCAACACGAAGAGACAGTCTTGAAAAGCAGTTTAGATGTTTCTAAGTCTGTTCTCTGAGATTTATACTGTTTATCATTTTTGTAGTATGTGATATATTTTTAGCTACATATATAGAGAGTAGAGTGTGGGTGAGTGGTTAAAATAAAGAAAATAAAACTTGAAATAATGTGAATAGTCAGCACATGTAGAATGGAGTTTACCCAATATATCCAATGATCTGAGCCCTTCTAGCTCAGCTAAACCGCTGTCTTTGTTCGACCCGATGGCTTTATGGTCCTGTGGCGTTTTTGTGTGTGTGACCAGGTGTGTAAACATCCTACACTCTCAGCTGTGACATCACCAAGCTGGGAGAGGGATGTTTACCCTCTTTGTCACAAATAACTCTTCAGGAATGGATGGAGACAGAATATAAAGATACACTTCTGGGTACAAACGTTTGGGTATTCCTGCTGTTTGTGTGTCAGAATAGCACAGATGATTGCCTGCCATTACGCTGCGGTTGAGTGTGGGAGTTCAGGCCACAGACTGCAGCTAAAGGTCTCGTTTCTGTCCAGCTAGAAGATTGCATTACTCGCTCTTGTTTTGCCTATAAGTAATTTATCCTCATCCTGCCTCTACTGTTACAGAGTGAAAATAATTTATGGAGATGTAACCAGCAGATAGGCCTTATGAACTCTTGATTTCATCTGTGTGCGTTTATGGGGATATTGGATGCTCTCTTGCATTTATAAAGATCCTGTTAAAGTCTGCTGCAATATAACATTTATCTTTTTCTATAATTGTGCCTGTCTGTGTAGGAGGAAGTGCGTCAGTCCGTCGCTCCGACTGAGCCGGTCCAGTATTACTTCACTCTGGCGCAGCAGCCCAGCGCGGTGCAGGTCCAAGGTCAACAGCAAGGCCAGCAGGTGGCTGCTCCCACCGCCACCACGCTACAGCCCGGACAGATCATCATCGCTCAGCCCCAACAGGGCCAGGTAATCATCAAGTACTTGCCACAAAACTATGAATTCATATAAGGAGTCTAGCTTTTTAACTATAAACTTTTCAGACTCAATCTGAAATTGCATAATTCGCTTCAATATAGTAGGTGGTAAACTTAGTAGTGTGTCCGGTTTCACTGTATTCATAAAACATTAGGCGAAATGTTTACCGAAGTACACATCTGATGGGCACTGATAGGTCATATGATATTCATGCTGAGTATAATATGTCAAGAGTGCATTCATACTATATATATTTTTAGCAGTCGCAAAGTACCTGTCTTTTCAGAGATCTTGTGATTTTAGACGCAACCATCTTTAAGATTTAGAAAACACACATTTAATAGGAAAAATAGTGCATGTATCATGCAAATCATGCTATATGGCTATGATGTAGCTAAAGACTCTTTGCTTTTTAAAAAGCCCGCCCAACTTCCTGTTTTAATAGGAAATATGTCAATACAGGAAAGAAAACTGGCATCTGGAGGACACTGTTTGCCCTTGTAATTACCCTAGTGTATATTATACTACGGTCTGGTGGACAAAAGGCTGAAACTTTATCGTGCCTACTCTCTCGCACAACACTTGAGCCCTGATTACTTTGATCAGCCCATTACAGGATCATTTGAAACATGATTGGTGAAGGTTGAAAGCCCAGAGGTGTCATTCACACGTTGCTATCAGGTGAACGGTAGAGTCCAGTCACTCTCTTGTGTGATATCTCTCCAGAATCTTAGCATGAACACAGCAGTCCAAGCTTCTCCTTTTTTGTGTGATTAACTTTTATTTTGTGAGGTTATAGTGGTTTAATTCCAGCAGTGTGAGGATCTTTTTCACTTTCTCACTCTTCTTCTCTGAGGTGAACCTCATTCTCTCTATAAAGATCAGTGCTGCTTCAGCAGGCTGCAGTTTGCTGACCTGTCAGACATTGTTTCTCTCTACGGTGAAGTTGTGCTGCAGTCACCGTAGAGAGCACTTGGGACAAATATATACAGTGGGGTTTACAAATGTCAGGCAAAAATGAAATGAGATTCAAGAACTGATTTCAACCTGAAAGTAAATTTTAAAATGTTGAAAAATGTTAAACAAAGCATTTTGATATAAAATCAAGACAAATATTTGTGTACATTTTCTAGGTAGCAAATCTCATAATTTGGAATGTCATGTGAACTACATTGTGCAACAAATCTTTCCCTCCATATTTTTCACTTTATGCTGATTTATAGATTTTTCTTTTTCAGCAAAGATTCAAATTAAATTAAAAAAAAAATTAATTAATAAAAGGGTTACAGTGCTGATTTTTGTAATGTTGGATTTCTATTTTTAAGAAGTGCTGCGTTGCTTTTCATCAAAGAATTTTGAAAAAATATATTAATATAGTACTTTTTTAATATAAATTCTTAAAGTATTTTAGTGCAAACATGATTTCTAATAAATCATATGATATTAAAGATTTAGTTTTGCCTTCACCGTGATAAATGAAAAATTTGTTTTTTTTAATATTTAAAAAAAAATCTAGCCTTTTTTTTATTATTATTATTATTATTATTATTATTATTATTTAACAATATTACAATTTTGCTGAATTTGTGTCATCTTTGGTCAGCATAAGAGACCTCTTTAAAAAACATTAAAAAAAATGAATAGACTTCAAACATTTGAACACTAGTGTATATATCAATGCAATAAGAAATAAGGTGAGAGATAAATAGTGGTGCAGAAAAATTATATGCACGGGAAAAGGCAACCACCTGTTTATTGAACTATTTTGACAGGACATTTGTCAGATTGTGACCTTCTCCTTCAAGGGCTCTGCTCAAGATCTCTCCTGTTTGCTCTTTAATTAAAACTGCATTGTTAGTGGGGTTTTATCTTCATACCTGAGGACAGGAATCGGTTTAGCTTCATCTCGCTGTCTGCTCGCTGCTTTGTGCCACTATATGCAGTCATTTCCCCAAATGCAGATCTTCCATAAACTGCCATTATTTTACACCAGAGCTTGCACTCGTCTGTTGTAACGGATGCTTCATTTCCACTGCTGATTTAAACTCTGTTTCAGTTAATGCCTGTTCACACCAAATCTGAAACTAGTGACACAAAGTGACTAGTGACACTAGAGACACGTTACTGCAATACTTCAATTATTCAATGCACAATTTTTCCCTCGCAATTATTATGTTATTTGTACATTCTAAATTGTGTGATATTTCAGGCTTGGTGTGAACTTTGTTTATTTTTAAAAGCTTTTTGCATGTTTTATGTCATTGCAAAAATGTGGATATGGTGTTTGTTCATACTGTACTACATGTGACCCATCATGCTTTCATTTCTTTACACTATTTCTGACTTTCCAGTGCATTGCCTTTTTTTTTTTTTTTTTTGCTTTTTATATGACATTGAAGAATGCGCTTTGCATGTTCTTGCTTGTATTGTCAAGTTCACTCTCTCTTTCGCATTATTTCCTCCTCTTACTCAGGTATTGCAAGGAACCACCATGCAGCAGCTGCAACAGGTGCAGGTTGCTCAATCACAGCCGACCCCTATCACGGTAAACACCTCAAATCCCTCCAAATGGCCCATATTTTTCCACTAAAAGTCCTTCTTTGAAACACAAAAGAGCTTTTTCCTGGCTATTTTTCATGACAGTTAAATAAGACCTGCATTTCAAACACGATACATCAGCCAAAATATCCTATGTGTATATACTATAAATGAAACAATGCAGCAAACAGAAGCAGAGAGTATGACAACAGTGTGTTTTAAGTGCTTTAAGGTCAGTCCTTTTATTGGCTGTATGATTTTGTACTACGTGTGTGTGTGTGTGTGTGTGTGTGTGTGTTTACTTTTTTTAAACTATTAAGTTACTGGTATTTGTCGAGCATTTTGACAAATTCAAATATGGTTATAAAAATGTAATAAAGTTGTTTAGCATGTCACTGCTGGACTGATCCTTTCAACTATCCAAATTCAAATAGTATAAAATATTGTTGTTTTATAGCTTAGTTCATTTAGATCCTGTAATATGGTCTTTTTCTCTATTGTGTGACGTGACCACAGACCTTCAATCTTGTGGTTACTGAAAGTGAGGTTTCAAAAGGAACCTTTGCAATGAGAAAACTGTTATTAAAACAGCTTTATAACAATATTATGGACATTAAGGGTTTAGCCATTTTTGCCAGCTTTGCCATCATAAGAATAAATTAAATATATTAAAATCGAAAGGTTATTTTAAATTGGAATAATATTTCACAATGTTTTTACTGTATTTTTGATCTACTAAATGCAGTCTTTGTAAGAATGAAATCCTCAAAAATCACAGTTGAATGGTATTGTGTCTGATATATTAGATTAACTGAATGCAGAAGTCAGCATTTTCTCCTACCTAAAACCAAAAAGAAGAGCAGACATTACTCACACAAAATCTGTAATTCATATGCCCTCTACTTGATGCTACATGAGGTCACAGCACGTCTCAGGCCAGATAAAGTTGTGCTGCTTAATAAATTGCTGTCGCCTATCGGGTGTCAGTTCCTGAAGAGGAGAGATCATCTGTCACACCTCCGCAGTCAGCACCCAGGTTTCTCCGTTCAACACGAGAGGCCCAGGGTCACAGTCTTGCATCTCTCCCCTTTCCTCAAAACGTCTTTAATTTCACTTTCTTTTGGAGGCCTTCCCAGCCCACAGTACAGTGAGCTGTAATGCTAATGCTACTTAGAATAGACTAACTTGTATGCTGAAAAATTGAGAGGCACACAACAGATCGAAACGCAACTTGTATGTTAAGTTTGAAGCCGCAGTCCCACCCTCATGACTTCCATGCTCCCTCTTTCAGAGCGCTCCGGTGACCATGCAGGTGGGCGAAGGCCAGCAGGTGCAGATCGTGCAGGCCGCTGCGCAGGGACAGGCTCAGGCGCAGGCAGCACAGCCGGCTGGACAGACGATGCAGGTTATGCAGCAAATCATCACCAACACGGGAGAGATCCAGCAGATTCCAGTAAGAACTGTAGACGTTTACTTTATGTTGCGTTTGGACCTTTCAAATGGATAAGTTGGTAATAGGGAAGGCAGCACAGCTGTGCTACATGAAGACCAGGCAAACATGCTTGTTAGTTGGAGGTAATGATGTGTGCTCCTCATTGCCCCCTTGTGGTGTCCTGCAGGTGCAGCTCAACACCGGCCAGCTGCAGTATATTCGCTTGGCTCAGCCCGTCTCAGGAACACAGGTTGTTCAAGGGCAAATACAGACACTTGCAACAAACACTCAGCAGGTAAATCATCATCTTATATTGTTAGCAATATTTGCTCAATTGATGGGCACAAGTTAGGGATACTTTAAAAAAACAATTTTTGTTGAATTGTTCTTTTACAGATTTCACAGACAGAAGTACAACAGGGTCAGCAACAGTTCAGCCAGTTTACTGATGGGCAGGTAATTACTTTTCTTTTTTCTTTTTTTAAGGCTTTTATACACATGCTATTGTTCAAAAGTTTGGGGTTAGTAAGACACTGTCTTACGTTCATGGCTCCATTTATTTGATAAAATAAACAGTAAAACTGTGGTATTTTATTACAGTTGACAGTTAATATTATTATAATAACCCATTTTCTCTGAGAAGGTTTTCTATTTGAATTTTTGTGCATATGTAAATCTTCAGCTTCATTACTCCAGTCTTAAGTGTCACAGGATCCTTCATAAATCATACTAATATGATGATTTTCATGTCAAGAAACATTTATTATCATCAATGTTGAAAACCGTTGCTATACTTAATATTTCTGAAAAAAAGCTATATATATTTTCAAGATTCTGTGATGAATATGAAGTTAAAAAGAACAGCGTTGTTCTCATGCTTGAATTGAACAAATATAAATTGTTCTTCACGGTCACTTTTGATCAATTCAATGCATCATTGCTGAATAAAAGTGTGAATTTATTTGATCAAAAGTTATTGACCCCAAACTTTTGCATTTAGCATCAAAATATTAAAATACACATTATGTTATATTAAGATCAAAAATATTCTAATATAAAACATAGTGTTTTATAATGCTATTCTATATGTTATAATTACATGCTCTTCTGTCTTAACCGACTTTGTTAGCCGCCTTAAAACAGCTACTGTTTCAATGGAGATATTTATCACTTACGCACATCCCTCCCTTTCTTCCTGTGACTCTACAGCAGTTGTATCAGATTCAGCAGGTGACGATGCCGGCAGGACAGGAACTGACCCAGCCCATGTTCATTCAGTCCACCAACCAGACGGCTGATGGGCAGGTCACCACGCAGGTCAGTGCGGACTGAGACTATCCGTCCAAATCCTCACTGGTCCACGGAGCTCCTGACACCACCAACCAACCACAATGAAGGAGAGGAGCCGCCACACACCAACACCCAGTCCTTCCACTTCCCTTCATCTCATGCCATACTTTGATCAAGTTCTCCGACTGGTTTAATTCAGCAATCAAATAAAAAACTTCAGATTTAAGCTTCATAATTTACCGTCCCAAATACATGCATTACTGTTTTGTTAAGAGAGATTGGGTCTTTTTACTACAGTGCTAGAAGGATCAATGTGTAGTGGCAGAGATTTGGTTTCTGCCATATTGATTTCAACTGTATGTCTTCTGCAATATGGCTTTGAACCCACTGTCTTCCTTGCAGTATAGGTAGAATGTGTCCTTGTTTCATAGTTTAATGTGGATATGGGTAGAGATTATGCTTTCAGATCTGTTCAGTGATAGTGACATTAGGGTGGGGCTTGTGAAACCTCAGCTGGAGGGCACTTCTTTCGTGGGGGGGGGAAACAATTTTTTTCTTTGTTTTTGTTTTTTAAGCCCTCATCCATTTTGACAGATTATGCCATCTCATGATGTGTAGAGTTCTCAACTTGATAAAAGCCATAATCTACACATTCTGCATCTCTGTAGTTTAACTCTGTAATTCTATAGTAGTTGTATTAGTTCAGTTGTAGTATCTTGTATAGTTTTGAAATTTGATAACATTGTATTTGTTAAAGGGCTTCTTATTGTTGGGTTTTCTACATGCAGAATGGTCCTCTTTGTGTGAATATGTGTGAATGTGTAATTGACGTGCTTTCCTTGCGTGTCTTTCTGGACCAGTTTTAAAGAGACTTCCTTTGCCCCTTGAAAGTCAACTGCTCCACAGTTACCTACTTGTAAAAACAACACCTTAATTAAATAAAAAACCCTTTTATATAAACCTTTTTAATACAAGTTGTAACCTTTTTTTTATTGCCCTCTTGGTTTTTTGTTTTGTTTTGATCTTCGTATTATAATTGTCGGTCATGTTGTTTTGCATGTAGTGATGACTGCCAGCATGATATGCAATACCTAGGTACAAATTTTATTTTTGTGTTCTTTTTTTGTAAACACACCTTGGTTTGTGAGAAAATAAAACTCCTAAAAAGGTTGCACGTTGTGTTTTTATTATATCACAGTACATAAAGTCTTAAGTGGACGGGCTTGAGATGAAGGTTTTAACTCCTCTTGTGTCATGTCCTACTTTCATTTTATCAAATACAGGCTATTTAGAAATGTTTTCATGAGGTTATTAACTTGAGTACAGTTATTTTTAACACCGAGTACATTAGAATCGTCTCTGGGTTTGACGTCAGAGTTGAACGTTCTGTTCCCGCACAGATAGAGTGGCGGTGTTTGTTTTGAACACACGGTGGCGCCATTTCAACCTGACTAGTGCTCACTGTAGACACATTTGTGATTTGAACTCCGACTCATTTCCGCGAATCACATCTAGTTTTCAAAGAACCACTTCTAAATACGTATTAAGCCGTTGTGTTATTAATAAAGGTTTTATTGTAATCTGTGCCTCAGTCCGTTATTTGCTGACATGACTCATAAATAAGTACATTTATATTTAATTATGCTTTGCATTTACTTCAAACAATACATCTATTGCATTTACTTACAACAATTCTCCTTAAAAGATGATTTTTATAATCTCTACCGTTCTCTTACTCAGTTAGCCTGTAGTTTTTGGCTCATTACAAATTGACTCTTGCTCGAAAAAAATATTTCTTGGTTAAGTAAAAGAATAATTTATAGAATTGTTCGGACTGTTGACTCCGACTCATTCGAAATGATTCAGAAGTGATGGGAATATCGGATCATTTCACTGACTCATTTAGGTGGTCATTTTAATCAGCCAATTCCCCAAACTAGTTCACATACGCAGTCTTCTTCATAGTTCAACTTAGGGAATCATCAAATGCAGCCAAAGATGATTTATGAGGAACATAATTACCTTCCGATTCATTCGTTCATTAGTCACGTGACAGACTGATCGTTCATCGCTAGCTATGACACGCGGATCTGTCAATGGCGTTGAGTGCATGCATTTGCAACAGCACATCGAATACAAAAAAACCTACATTTCCATCTCGGTTTTTTTTAATGCCTAAACTATTAAACCGTTGAGTCACGGGTTTGTGAATGAATGCTAAGCTTTGGGAGGTCAGGCGGCATTCTTTATCCGGCCTAAATCTTGAAAGGAAGGCTTGATTAGAAGGGAACAGAAAGTTGTAGAGTCAAAAGTTTAGTGAGAGCAATGGCTTGAAACTCATCCTAAACATTAAGCTTTTGAGAATAGGTGTAGTTTGCTAAAAGTGAACACCCCAAGGGCAGCTGGTAGTTGTGTTATTCTGTCATTTCTTTTTTTGCTATTTATTTTATTTTGTAATTTTGAAAGCCTTCATAGAGTATAAATAAGATTACACTTTCTGTAAGTGGTGTGAGGCCAGAACTTCACTTGTGGACATGCCTAATCGTCTTATGCGGTGAACAATTACTGCATTAATGAGTGAGGATTGGTTCTTAATATTTGAGATATGGGGCCTGGTGAATATCTGTACCTAATCCTGGCATGACTTGGATTTATTAACTCTGTTTGTCTTGGCTGTAGAGTTTCTTCAGGTCAAGGAATCATCCAAAAGATTAGCTGAAACCGGTCATGAGAGACCATGAGAGATTTGTTAATTTAATGCCACCACTAAAATCATGTACAATAAATCATCTGATGTAAGACATTGCAATAAGCATTACGCCTTTTTTTTACTGTAGCCTGTCACCTTGTGCCAGCCTATTGTTGTCATTGAGAAAGCACTTCTAGCGGTTTGCTTGGCACAGCCATTGTGTTGATAGTTTAGACACCTCATCATATCAAAGGGGAAACCCAGCGGATCAGGCTTCAATTTTGGACGTGGTTCTAAATTCCATTACATGACCCTAAGTTACTGATCTCTCATACTGATTTAGTACTGCCTGGCCTACCTTAGAGGTATAAAACAGTCTTTATTCTATTCATTTTCAGTGCTTTATATGTAAAAAAACTTTACAGATTAAAAAAACATCACTAGTATTTAAAATAACCTAAGCTTTTTTGTTGATTCAAAAGTATGACCCATAAATGACTGATTCTATACAATTTTGACAGTTTAAATAAATAAATAAAATAAGCTGTTTTATCTTTTACAAGTGAATTTAGGCATCAAAACATTATTCAGTAAAAAAAGTGGATATTTATTTTAAGATTTACTAAACATGTTTAACATTATTGTTTTTGAAAAGTTAAATTTAGATATTATATTTAATTAATATTATACCATTAATATTTAATGGTTGCAAAGATAATCTAAATGTAAAAAGAAAAGTTATGTAAGCATGCATAATTAAATAGCTTATCTTGTTATATCAACCATACACTGATAAATAAAAAATATTTATCATTCTTCCTATATCAATCTATTATTCTTTCAACATGCTGGATTCTCTGACTCTGTGTATGTGCAAAATATTGCATTGTAAAGGAGAGCTGTTGGTCTAAGAGCTTTGTGCATTTATTTTCAGCAAACTGAAGTAAATAACTGTTTAAACTGATTAAATAATTGGACTCTGAACCGGAATCTCAGTAGTGCTGTGTTATATTGAGGATAATCCATGTTTTCCTTGTACTCCGTTCAGTTTTGGAATCTGTAAATGACTGACCCATTTGTTTTGAGACAAAGCTTTAGGAATTTGGCTCCTTACAATATATACCAATGTCTGTACCAGTAAGTCTGGAGCTACAAAACCCTTGTCCAGACTCTCGTGGACATGCTTGAGTCCTGAGTTGTTCAGTTGCCCTGGTGTTTGGGGTACTGAGGTGACAAAAGTGGGCAAGAACTTAGGCTGCGTGTCCACCAAAACATTTTAAGCCAGCAGAAAATGGCAGGTACTTTTTTGACAATGCCCAGCTGTGAGTGCTTGAGAGCTCTTATGGGTAACAAAATGTTCCTCCAAGCATTTTTCATGTTAATATTGTTGTAGTCCGGAAATGCACGTTTTGAAAAATATGCTAGCCTCAGGGAAAAACTCTTTGGTGGACACTGCCTTACAGATGTGCTCTATGGTAGGTCAAGGAGTTTAGAGACAAAAAGGCCTTGTATTTGGGTGGGAAAAAGGTGTCTCAGCCCTCACAGGTCTTTTGAAAGGTCTCTTTCATTCAATGTACTGGAAGCACACCAGCTCGTCCTGCTCAACAGAAGATACAACCGTGCTTCTGTTCCAGCCTCTGGGCTGCACGTGAGTCATGACATCATTTTGGAAAAGGAAGTAATGGATTTAGAAGTTAGTTTAATAGAGGCAGGTTCTAGTCTAGCCACAGACGGCACAAACTCTGTTTGTTTAAAATTTAATTATTATAGTATAATTTCTATGAAAAGTCACTGTCTAGTCACGGTCTGAATGATCTCAATGCTTGGCTCTGCAAAGGTTTTAGGTCTTTGTATCATTATTGCTGTATGTTTCATTTCATTATTTTCTATCTTTTTTTCTGTCATTAGCTGAATAAGTAATAGCACACTTTTACTATTTCTCTTACTATTCTGTAATATGATTGATGAATATGCAATTTTGAATTCAGCCATTGTTGACATTTCCTCTTCTTCTTTTATTGATTTTCCCTTCTGTCCTGTGCTGTTATAGGTTGCTGTTTATCAGTCGTGTTTAGTCTTTGGTTGTGGTAGATGTGTCTTTTGAACTTGTTTCCCATGTGCTTGTAAAACTTCTCATGTCTTGTATATAGTGTTGTTTTAAAACAGCTCGGTTCTTTTGTGACTGAGTTGAATTTGTTTTGGGCTGTTTTTGCTTTTTCTTTGTTTAATTATTAATGGTTCTGAACTCTTCTTGAACTTCTCGTTATTATTTTTGGGTTCCTGTTTCATTGCAAAGCAGTTAATAAAGTGCATTGGGTTTCACTAGTGTTGGGAGAACGTTGGCTTTTGTTGTGGCCTAACACCAATGATGATTTTCTTCAATGTACAATGAAGCTCGAAAAGCAGAGTTCCAGATGTCAAACTAAGACTTTATTAGACAAAGTAACAAAGCAGAGATGACAGCCGCTGCATTTGAAAACTCTGTCCCTTGGGGTGTCAATTTATACATCTTTCTAACCATAAATGGTAGTTCCGGTTTTTAATTGGCTATGTTTGTTTGGTTTACCTCACTTTCTTATCAGCCCACCTGGCCAATTTTAATTGTTTGCCATCTTTCACTCCCCTGGCCATTTTGGTGATGGAATTTGGCCAAATCAGCCACCTCTGTTCTACTGCCAATAAGGTGGTCACATGGGACATACACCAAACTTGTTTATCTTTCATATTCTGGAAGTCACCCAAAATTCATAGGGTCTTCTAAGTTCTCTCGAAACCACCAGTACTCACCAATACTGCCCAATAGCTGGGCCCTCAAACTTTCAATGTACATTAGGACACCCAGTATTGGAATAACTCAACATATTAATTAGTATATTGATTACCATACATCATATTTTAAATGAGAGAACACCATACTGAGTAAACGGCATAATATAAAGTAAAATAACAACACTTTTAAACAACTTCTAATCAATATAAGCAATTGTGAAATTCGAATTGATTTTGAAGCTCTCGAAATGCTACTAAATGAGCATGTCTGCTTGTTAAAGATGCAATTGAGTTGAAATTTGGAAAAACAACAATTTTACAAACTGCATATTTCACATTAATTCTTCTAATGTAATTCTATGGGAATAGGTGATTTTGAAAAATAGTAATAGTAAAGAGTATGAAAAGGTGTCTAAGCCCTTATAAGCATCAGTGGAGCGCAAGCAGATCACACAAATGCAGTTGTACAAACTGCCATTCACCTTACCTGACATCTAAGACCGGTTGTAGAACATCTGTTGTTTTTCGTTGATGGTAAAAAGTAAGTATTGATGAAATCAATGAAAAAGAAACAATTTAATAAGCCAAACAGTATTTTTGGTGTGGGAAACATTGCTGAGCAGTCGTGTTCTACAGAGCACAGCGGAAGTGAGGGCCTGAGGTCTTACCAGTCCTGCTGATGTGTGTGTATTTTTAAATTCTCCTAATGTCCCTCTGTGGGCGTTTAGTTTTGGATAACACAGTGCTTTCTGGGACGTGAGTGAATGTGTCCTATGAGTGCGAGTATTTATGTGTAAAGCGCTCTAAGTTTTCCCATATTGCCTCATCACATTTGTTGTCTATTTGCACCCATGTGCCAAAGGAAGGCGAGAAGGTGTTTATGTCTTTCAGTAGATTTGTCTCAGCGGTGACATTTGCCCCTTAAAAGAAACGGGTGCATTTCTCCCGCGTCCACTGACCTTGCCCAGCTGCCGTGTGTCATCAGAATTCTGGGCTAGAGGTTTGGGACTCTATCAGTGGGTTTTTGTGTTAATTTCTGGTGTTAGAAGGAGACTCTGTTCATTTATGAGTAGGTGGACCATGATTGATTCTCTCTTGTGAAACGTTTGAAGTTAATCCTTTGAGGTTGCTAAGGGTCACCTTCACTTACATGAGCACTAAACAGATTAGATTTTAAGAAATTATATGTGGTTAAGTAAAACCGAGCTTGGTCTTGTAATGTCACATGCAGTTGTCCTTATTGGTTTCTCATGCTGAAGAGAAACATATAAAACGTTTAATGTTAAGCCATATGACATGGAAGTAATTAGCCAATCATATCTGCACTGACTGATTACATTTTAATAGCCATTATTAATTATTTATTCATTTAAAGTTTTCAGGATAAATATATTTTTTTATTATTTATGCTTTTGACAAATTACATTGCATTTAAGGTGTACATGTTATGAGTTCAGTCCTACCTTTGGAACACATGACTTTGTCATTGCTAGTGCCATATACTGTTTGAGCTACAGAAATGCTATGGATGAGTGTGTCCAGACCAGACTAGCTTTTTCCTGTTTGTCACCTCATGTCGAAAGTTTCATTTTTTGTGCCAGTATTATATCATAGTATTATACCCTTTTTTTTTTACCTTTCTTTCCTGACTAAATGGATGGATGCATTTAAAAACACAAATTAATAGCGTTTGTCATTAAGTTTAACAACACAAACCAAGGCGTTCACTATGAAAGAATGTTGCAAACTTGCACAAGAGTGCATGCAGGGCATAAAGCACCGCGCTTAAGAGGAAAAGGACTAATGCATTCCACGATTGCTCTAAAGCAGCAGCAGCCGAAGCCATTAGGACGGTCTGCATAAAATCACATAAACTAAATGCAAGGTATTGATTGTTGATGTCCCTCTTATTCGCTCCATCATCAGCCATCAACACCGTATAACTTAGCCATTAATTCTCTAACTTTTATAACCACAGTTTACTGAAATATAACAGAGTGATGAGAGACTATTACTATTCTTACTTTACTATTGTCCTTATGGTTAGGTGACACATGCAGACAATATTGGCATTTACTGAAGCACATGTCCAGAGCTTAGAATACTGTACAGCACATCCCCAGCACCTGTTCAAGAGGGTTAATCTTGGCCTTGACATCAACAAGATGGCCTTTTGATTGATTCTCTCGATATGACTAAGTGCATGTTTACACAGAAGTACATTGATCCAGCATATAGTTGGATAAATGTTTGATGTTTGCACAGTGTGTGAATTACAGCCACTGCAACTTTAAGGTTTTTTTTATTAGGCTATACTTTCTTGTAGTTTTAAGGGTGCGAAATTGAAGTTAGCACTCCTGCAGAAATCTATTTGGAGTCACAGTAAGTTTTTCATTTTTTTAACAAACGCATTTTAGTGTTTTTTTAGAAATTCATGTTAAAAAATCTATAATATCGTGAGAAAAGTAGTTAGTTTATCAGTGTATTTATGAAGTGTTAATTGTCGTGCCTACTAGTTAATCGTTACCTGCTCAGCTTTACGTGCCATGACTTTATGGCACACTAAATTGTATTTAAAATGTTTGTTCATTTCTTTTATAAGGTTTGAGTCTTTTTATTAGAGGAGGCAGACCTCTCCAAACCCCCACAATACGCATGCTGTGTTGAGAAATCAACTCTGTTTTGACAGTTGACTCGCCGAGGGAACATTTGCACAAGGGTCATGCGCTTTATTGTTGTAAAAGCATGTCTCTGAGTCAAACCCCGGCGTAGCATCTACATTCGTCGTACCGACCACCTCAGTGGAAATCTCGGGAAAGATGTGACTTAGTCCTGAGGGAAAACAGAAAGCATAATCCGTTCATCTAAATTTGGTGGCGGTGCCAGCCATCCCTCCCTCTCCTCGCGTCTATCCTGCTCTCACTTTCATCAACATCGCGCCGCGCGCAGCACGTGCCGGTTACGCACTCTCTCCGTCTACAGCGCCGAGCGTCTTGGACTCTATAATATGTCACGGACTTTTGGGACAGTCTTGAAATGACCGAACTACGACTTTGAATTCATCTCTCACGGACCGGCTCCGCTCCTCCCCAAAGAACCGGAATGAGCGTCGCGCTCCGGAGGGGGAAAACCGGGCATGTCGTTTACTTCTAAACATTTCTGCTGTGTGCTTAGACAGGAAAACTTGAGTTATGGGATGCTTTGGGCTTTTTTTGTGTGTCGCTGGATGTATTCCAAAACTTTTGAGTAATTAATTCGCACGTTAGCGTCTCACCATGAAGTGCTCATTGTCCAGTTACAATAGAAGATGAAAATCGAGCTGAAATATACACATCAATGTGCAGTCAGGGCTTTAATGAACGTGATTAGTGATAGTGACCTTAAATTAACAGTATTTAACAGTAATAACATGTAGAAGCGCTCTGTGAGGCTTTTCAACTGTTTCACCTGAGTAAACCACGTTTAGCCTATTAACTTGCAGGTTGTTAAAATGAGCATTTTGTCTTTTAAAGGGATTAAATGTCTTTAAGTTTAATTAGTAATTGACTTAAATGTCCTAATAGGTTATTTTCTTATTTTGCTGATAACAGCAATTATTTTTTGTTTGAAAGTGATGATAGAGTAAGTTTTACTGTATAGGCTAATAGAGATTTTTTTTTTTTTTTTACCAGTATCCACACTTTCTTCTTAATCAGTTATCGGTTCTTTAACATCCAGCCCACTGATAAATGTCAGTAGGTCTCTGTAAATATCGTTAAATATCATTTTTATGGTTATTTGCATAAATTATTCAAGTTTGTATGTAATAGATATTAATTCTTAATTGAAGTGTCCATATAATTTGTTTGTCGAGATTAAGTTACTTTGCAACTAAACTTAAGAAAACATTATTGCTAATAATAATACATATTCACAGTATGAATTATTATATTATTATTTAAAAAAATATGTATTTGTATTGTAGCATGATAATTGTTTAGCTATCTTTGTGTTGCAATTAATTTAAAATAAAAAATTCTGCGAATCAGCTGTAGGACGCTTGAAGAAATACAAATAATTGCTTTCGGTCTTGGGGGGGGGGTAAAAACAATATCGGTCAATCTCTGCTGTAAATGGTGCACTAGTTTGCTTGTGTCAACACAATAATGTTGGGTAGCCCTTCAAATAACGGAGGTATTAGGATGCTGGCCCCCCCTGCACCCAACGATGACAGGCGAGTTGAGTTTGTGGCTCTCACGGCTGTTCACACTGAAAGAAGTGAGCCGTCGACCCCAGAGCGCGGACACCCGTCTCACCGCACCGGCTTACTGGGCACACCGCTGCCGGTGCCACCGGGCCCGAGGGCGACACCTTCTGCCTCCAGCAAACGCTACAGAAAGTTACAGAACTGCCTGTACAACGTTCTGGAGAGACCCAGAGGATGGGCGTTCATCTATCATGCCTTCATGTAAGTCACACAGTTTTGGAATGCACTTTTTTTTTTTATTTTGTTTCGCCTTCAGTTTTTGTTTCACATAGTCTTAAGCTAAGCAAGAAGCATGTTGATAAATGACCTGAGAGAAACAGTTAATGAGCGCAACGTAATTTGCTCACACGAACGGCCCACCTGCCATGCTCTCACCTGGAGTCAATGGCAGTTTCTAATTCTGAACAAGCTGAGTCGAGATATTTTCCTATTAGGTGACCCTTCCAATAGACCATATCATTTCAGCATCAGCCAAGATTGATTTTCATCTCTCACAATTGGATTAAATTCCCATGCTGCGTTCTTTCAACAAATCAAGTTTGCTTGAATGGGAGAGTGCCCGTTTGACATTTACAGATGCGTTGTATATGGCTTTAATTTGGTTGAAATCGTAAAATGCCTCGGGATGCTCTAATACAGCACATTATTAGATGTTTTATTCATTGTTGCTCATTGTGTTGCCAACTTAAAGGACCGAGTATTTAGTAAGAGATGTAGAGCAAGTGCTCCACCATGCTAACTTTGACATTTGTTTATTCAAAGTTAGTTATTAGCCCACTTCTCTTTCATTAAGAGTCCTGAATGGTCCCTATTCTAAAATAATCCACTATATCATTGTATTTGACTGGTCAGAAGTTGTTCCCTCCAGGCATGCACGCCAGAGGTCTTTTATGGATGTCTATTACAGTGACTGTAGTTTTAGGCCTGTGCAGAGGAGGCAGGTGTTTGATGTCTTTAAGTGTTGAACATTCCGATGTATTTCTTTCTTGTAATATGATATCGTTTTAAGAAGGCCCTTTTTGACCGTTTTTAACCTTTGAATGACTATTGAACCTGTAGTGAGCCATTAAAGTGGAGAGATAGACATGGCCTCCATTCCCTTACAATTTGAGAGCAAAAGGGAGCTTATCTGAGTCTCTCATACCTCTGCCTGTCATTCATCTCCCTCACTCAAAACCAAAACACAGAATTAATTTACCGATTTCCTAATGAGTGCTTTTTGTTTTCAGGCTTAATCTAATTGCAAATTCCAAAATAACTTGTAATCGCACAGCTTTAGGTAGATTCAAGTTTTCAAGTTTCAAGTGAAACAGGATATTCAAAGAGAAAAAATGTAGGGTGGGACTTGATTTTATCCACCATGATTAGCATGTGGAAAGTGGGCATTGGATATCAGAATGGAGCCAGACAATGTCATTTTCCTAAAACAAAACCAGGGGCCGGGTTCACAAAAACAATTCAAATAAAATTTTTTTAAAAAAGATCAATTGTGAGAAGTTTGTAAGAATATTAATAGGTGGAGTTTGTGATAACATATATATATATATATATATATATAGGTGTGATTTTGTCTGATTGTATATTATACTTATAAGGTTGACTTTAATACAATAAAAATAAAAATTTACACTGTTAAAATTTTACAGGCATTTTACTGTCTATTAACCCTGTTGTTAAGCAGGACACACCTGACGGACAATATTTTAAAATTCTAAAACTAGCTAAGTCTAGGCTCAGCAACTGTTTCTGTAAGTGTTACGTGAAGTTAAATGGTAAATCACTTTTGGTCAACCTGCTAAAAGAGCCTTCCCTTTGTCCATGAAGAGATGATGTCTGGTCTGGCGTGTTTCACCCCAGTGTAGTTTAAACAAGTATAGTCGTCTCTAAGCCACTGCCACTATTTGTTTACACCATCTATGCTGAGCACTCTCTCCCTCTTCCTCTCTCTCTCTTTCACTCATTCCCTCTCTCACCCGCACATACTTAATAAATGCACATATAGAGCCCATATATAAAATGTATATATATATATATATATATATACACTGACTTCCAAAAGTTTGGAAACGCCCTAGAAAAGTGGGGTTTTGGACACTATTGGCAAGAATCCTTTTTGATTTGTGATAATTTTGCATGATAAGGGACAACACAAACTACAAAACCATATTTTATTGCATAAACAGTTTATACATAGAAAATACTTAAATTTTTGATTCATCAAAAGATCCACCATAAGCAGCTATTACAGCTCTGCATCTGAGCATCCGAGCTGTCAGTTTATTCAAACATTGACTTGATATATTACTCCAAGCCTCCTAAAGGATTGCCCAAAGAGGATTCACACTGGTTGGACACTTCTTACGGACATCATGGTCCAGTTCCTTCCATAGTAGCTCAACTTGGACATGTATATATTGCCATTATTATGTAATCAAAATAAAAATGATTATTGCTGGTATTCAATGATAATGTCAAGTTACTTCAATGTACAGTATTTGCACAAAAAAAAAAAAAAAGGATTAATGCTGATATCATCCAAAACCACACTTTGCCTGGGGTTTCCAAACTTTTGGAGTGCAGTGTGTGTGTGTGTATGTATGTGTATATATATATATATATATAGGTCTTTTCAATATATAAGGTAAATTTGTAGTTTTTCATGATCTTTGTGAAATCATGGGATTAATAAGTTATTTTATTAAACTGGGTTTATACATCAAACTGGACTCAAAACATTGGATATTTGCTTTCTATACCTAGTAAGGTATACCTGGAAAGTAAAAATTTTCCAGAATTATATTTTACACATTTTTCACTGTATAAACGGGTCTTTATACATGAAAATATCTGACAGGTTTGGCACAGGTATGCTTCAATACAGAGAAAATACATATAAAACGTTTTTCTTACGTTCAGTATTTTATTTGCATTACGTGACAAATGTCAAGGTTTAGGAAAATATTTTGGCACCCACAGATCATCTGCGTAAGAGCTCTTAAAACTGAACGCTTTGAAGCAACACGCTAAAAAAGAAGAGGAGCATTCTTATAATAATTCATAGCTCTCTGTCCAATGAATGAAATACAGTGAGGAGTTATTAACAGTACCTGACGAGTCAAGGTTATGGCTCTCAAGTTTCAGACACCCAGGGTCTAATTTTCTGTTTCTATTAACGCCTGGCCATGTGGCGTTTGGGTGATGTAAATCTGTCAATGTATGGCGTAAGTTTCTGAATATGCCAGCCAAAAACAACTGTCACGACATGGGCATCAATGTAAATAGATGTCCGATTAATAATTTAGTGTTTATACACTTCTATGACAAGTTCCAGTTAATTGCTATAGTGTACTTCAGCCAGAGTCTCTTAAATGTCTAAATTAGCCTGCGAATATATCCCTATGATAATTGGAACTTTAACTGTAGATAAGAACCATATTGCATGGCTCAGGGAAATGAAGTAGCACATTGATCATTAAATTGAGACTGCGATTAAGCAAGGAGTGTAATGTCCTGATCGCTCAATTAGCTGTGCCCTGTGAGGCTGCTGGAGGCAATGTGTTTCTCTCATGGTACCTTGTCTTTGGCACAACTGTCGTGAAGAGCTTCACAAACACTCTTTTTCATTCTGATCTCATGCTGAACACTCTTTCTCTGTCTAAAACCTAGTAGTTAAATGGGTTTTTGTCCACACAGATTTTAAACATGTCTTCTAAATTAAATGATAGGGAATGATTTGAAATGGTCGATAGAAGTGGAAAAGTTCTAAAGGATCATTTGGATGCAGTTAGGTTTTTAACCAACAGTTGACTTACACTTATTAACAGATTATTCAGAAATATACGCTGCATATATTATTCAGACATGATTTGGTACTTCAGTTTTTACTTGGGTGGGAGTGCTTTGTCTTAAAGTTGTCATATATATATATATATGACAACTTTAAGATAAGGCAAATGCATTAGTTTTAATACATTTCATATATTTATAACATTCTAATATACTGATTTGGTGCTCAACATTTTTTGTTACTATGAAAGTTGAAAATATTTTGTTCTGCCTAATATTTAAATGTCTGTATAGTCGTCAATTTAATGCATATATAATACACACATTGTATTATTTTATGCATTATATAATTATTATGTATTATATAATATAATATAATATATTTTATATTATTTTATTATATATACTTACAGATAAAATATTTTTATATAATAAGATTATATAATGATTTAAGTTGAATATTGTACCATATACTGATCTACTACAGTAACAGTTGTGATCTTTGATTTTATTCATTTCTTTTTTAATACAATTGATGAGATTGGCATTATTACTTGAACCACCAATGTATTTTACCCAGAAGGATGAAGGTTCTCAAGGCAGCACAATAAGATATTTAGATATTTATATCTATAAGGTTGGAAAAATGTAGCTCTGTGACTGTTTCTGAGGTTGTGTGGGGGGAAAAAATAAAAATAACATAAATCTTTTGATTTGGACAGGATTTAAATCACAAATTACATCTGTGAAAATGCACTTTCCCCACTCAGATGGGTGAAAATGGAGCATTACATGCAAATCAGACCGAAAGGACACCTGCTGCTGATACTGACACAAATTCCTTCGGTTGTGACACCGAGTCATTGCTAGGACACGAGAGGAACCTTTGGCACTGTTGGAAGTTCTGCACGAATGGCTGGGAGCCTGTAAAACGTTTATGCATAGGACAGGATTCTTTTTTATGTCACCCCCGCACTCACCCCAGATTAAGATGTCTTGTCAGAGGCTAAACTTACAAGCTATCAGAGTGTTGACGTGACGTTTGTAAGAGATGGGGGTCAAAGATGAACATATGTAATGTACATGAGCGGATGCCTAGTATGCAGCTGGAGTTTTAGTAGGCCGAAGCTGACCTTTGGTTCCTGTTTTCCACAGCACCACATATAGAAAATCTCATGCTGTTTTCAACAGGCCCTGAGCAAACACAAGGGCTTTCAAAGCTTCACAAAGCTTCTTGGCCTGTAAATGAGAGCAACGCTGCCAGAAGTTGTTAAACAGTCTCAAACTGAAGAGGTGAACAGCAATGATTACAGTGGAAAACATCTTCATCCCTCGAACAGCCCCCGAGTCACGCTTCAACCTCACCCTACAAATTAAGCAATAAATGAGCTCTCATTTTGTTAATGAATTCCCTATTTATGAGTGACTTAATTTCTTTCTTTTATTTTTTTCTTTTGGATTAATGGAAACAGCTTTGCAGCTTAATATAATAAAAATGCATCGTATCGGCTGCTTTAGCACAAAATAAGATGGATGTAGCCAAACAAGAAGGAAAAAGTGAACAGGCCTGCATTTTTATCTCCTTTAGGATTCAGTATGTTTTGCAGTTTTACCCATTCTTTTTAACTTTAAGAAGTCAGCCAGAAATAACAACTCGTCCAGATCTGGTGCTCGCTCCCTCAAAGTGCTGTACGCTTGAGTTTGAGTAAATAAATATATAATAAAAAATTGCGCTCCCTCGGCACAAACATGTAGCCTTGCACAATGGAATTGCGTGTGTAAGAAATGCTTTTGTGCTTATAGTGCTGTTCAATAATGCATTTTTGGGCTTTTAAAGAAATTACGCAGCGATAAATCCAATGGGGAAAGGACCCTCCTGTCCCGGGAAGCTCATTGATTTTTCTTTTGTGGCGGCCGTGACCTTGTCAAGACTAGCTGCTGACCAGAAGGGCCACCAGGAGTTTCAGGATATGTAGCATTAAGGATGTCAGATGTGCACAGTAGATTTGTAGCAAAAAGATTTGTAGGCCCCAGGCAAACCACAGATAGTTGGTTCTGTCCACCTCCGGATGACAAGGCAATGATTTAATACACATGTTTTAGTAGGCTTTTAAACATAATCATGGCAGACACTTTTCCAGTAAGCAGGGCGGTTATGATAAAGTGTGTTGAGTGATACCTTGAGTTGTATTTCCAGCTTTGAGATGCCTTTTTCAATTGACATCAATTGACCTGCCATACCCAACGTTGATCTTTTATTTTATTTAAACAGTTTTCAAAATGACTTTTCATATATATATAATATAACAGTGATGAAATTTAGATCATATTTAAGATTTTTACGACATGGGCTAAGAAAAATCCTCATTATTTATAGATGAAGAATTGAGATGGATGCAACCTTCATAGTACTGTTCCTTTACACAAATCAGGAGATGAATGAAAAATTGCCCAAGACTGGTTAGCTAGTAAGGCTATTTAAATGAACTGAATGTTTGCTGGACCTGTATTTTATATTGAAAACCGTGTGGTGATCCATCACAGTACCAAAATTGTTTATTGAATATAACTTTCTCCTCAGCATTTTCATTTATCCTGCTCATGACTGCAGTGTTGCTTGTTTCCCATTACCCTGTTTTTATTGGTTAGCGTCAGTGAAGTGTGTAAATTCTGCCCCATTAAAAACACCCAATATTTATTTAGCTATCACTCTCCATTCCATGATATGCTTCAGTAGTGTATTATCTCTTTTTCTCACACCACCTTTAATTTCCACTCCCTCTCATTCCCACACTGCTCCACTGCAGTGGCTATCCACTCTTTTGACTAGTGGTAATAAGGTGAATTAGGTGGAAGAAGAGGAAATGCCTTTTGAGTCTTTCTGCTAAGTGCTAGTTGAGGGCACATTTAGAATTGATTGTTAAGTACTTGTGAGTGGACTATGGCCTCAGGTCTTTGGCTTCACTTAAGTATCAATATGCTATGAAACTTAAATTTACAGCTGTTTTATTTTGAATTCAATTTGCTTGTTTGTGTTGTTTTATACAATTAGCTGTGGTGGTGATTCATAATGATGTCTTTGTTTATTTTGGTAGTCATTTTGTTTGTTTATTTCTATTTAATTGTTTGTTTTGGTTTCCTTTTTATTTTTTGTTTCATCTGCACTTTTATTTTTGTTTGTTTTATCAAGTTGGATTTATTTTTGTCATGTTTGTTGTTTTATTTTTTTCTCAAGTCTGTTTTTGTTTTGTTCTATGTTCTTACAAAACGTTCCAAAACTATCACAAGGTGGTGCCCCGTTTTACAGTGGTGTCGTTATTTTCTCAGTCAAGGACTGAAGGCTGTTGCTCAGCAGATTGAGTTAAATGAGGTGTGTGTAGGGAATGCTGTCTTTATCTGCATTAGTTCACATTGTTTATTAAGGCTTTGAGTGATTTCATTATGTCTCATTCTCAGAGGAAATACTTACAGAGTAAGCTGAAGGTTACTGGTCCTATGAAGATGTGCTTATTTCTCTCTTTTTTTCCTAAGAAAAAAAAAACAATAATTAAGCAAAAAATTAGATTAGCGTCAAGCTAATTAGATTTTATTAGAATGTAGGAGGTGATTATGCAGCAATCAGTCTCAAAGCCTTTGGAGGTTTGGGTGGTGGATCACTGTAGTCCAATATACATTTAGGAAATGTGAGAGAAAGTTTGCCATTTCCACTCAAGACCACACATGCATGAGGAGTTAGTTCTTCAGGCTCCTTTAATCAGTGTTGCATCCCTAGATGTCACGCAGTGAGTCCTAACATCTGTGGCAGTGCCTGCTGACACTAAACTGATGTCTCATTCAATACCCTGTCACATTCTGTACATGGCGAAGCGTCCAGCTGGCACAACCGCCTTTACTCAGGTTCCTGATAAATTTATACCATGAGAATGCTATTCAGTGCTAATGTTAAGTGCATGTGTGGAGAGAGAGAGAGAGAGAGAGAGAGAGAGGTGTTTTTTTTTATTTTGTGTATCCATGCTATGGCAGCTGCCAACATGCCATCCTTTTCTAAAGGTGATTGACAAATAAACTTAAATAAGATTTTTTGGCAACACTCATGGTAAGATAGAATAGTTAAATAGGTAATATTACACAGTATATAACACAGTAGTTAGGAAATAATTATAAACAGTTTTTATTTTTCATAATTTTGTTTAATATTTTAATAACTACATTATACATACATATGTTCAAAAGTTTTTTTGTTTGTTTGTTTTTGAAATTAGTCTTGTATGCTGACCAGGGCTGCATTCATTTGATTAAAAAAAAATAATAATGAAAAAAAAAGTTTAAAAAGGAGAAATAAACCTTGTTAAATAGTACAATATGAAATTAATGTGATGGCAAAGCTGAAATTTCAGCAGAAAATACTACAGTCTTCAGTGTCATTTCACAGATCAGTGTCACAGATCATTTTTTTTCTTCAATCAAACACAAGAGTTCATTCTGTTCTTATTCATGCAACCAAAGTAAGGGGAAAACACAATTTAAGTGTTACAAGATCCAAAGTCCATACAACTTCAATTCCATTTTTTTTCACACAAAGCTATGCAAGTTTTTGTACTGCAGTTCGCAAATCTCACTCATGTTTATGCAGATCCAAAGTTATGACGTCACGCTGACAGCCATCATTGGTTGTCATGTGCCTTGTAGCCAATTGTGATACACCAAAATTTAATATGTGCGTCTGCGAGTTATATAAAAGATGAAAAATATGTTAAATTATTGCGAGAGCCATTGCAGTAAAAGGTAGGTGCGGTAGTTCGTCCTTGTGACAGAGAGCTGGAGAAGAAGTCCTGATGCGGTGTATTCATTTCTCCTTTCAGGGCAGAAATGTTTCCCGTGGGACGACCTGTCTCTCCCAGGATGAGGCACAGCGGGTTTTAAGTTTCCAGGATAATGACGAACAGGAGCTTAGACTGTTCTCCAGCTGATAGTCTAGTGTTCGCACTGTAATTTACAAACGCTGACTCAGGGTTAAGATTGTGTGTATTCCGCGCTTTGTTAGTCTTATTTTTTTCCCAATGAATCACAGTGATTAATTGCCATGTTAATCTAGCAAGTGCATAACTGCCAGTCAAGTCACTGCTTTGGCAAAGTCGGCCATGCTTAACAGATTTCCTAGAGCGGGTAAATAGCAAAGCGACCATGTGCGATCACAAATCTGTATTTGTGCAACCATCGTCATGTTTATCGTGCGAGGAATGCAGGAGCACTCTTGATTTATTGACGTAATTCGGTATCCATCTGAATCTGTGAGTCACAACACCCCCCTCCCGTTGAGATCAGACGGCGACCTGTGCTTGAAAGCACAGAGAGAGACGGAAAGACCAAAGGCCCAAAAGTGCATAACCGTCATAGCGTGTAACGTGATCCAGACCAGTGTTGATACCCACTTTAATCTGCTGTAATCTCTGTTTATGTAATGTTATTTTTGCCAGCCTAGACTCAGATTCTGGTGCAAGCCTTTGACCGAAGCTTATTTTAAGTGGATGTAACCATCTTACTGCACTCAGGTGGTTTTTACAACCCCAGACATCAAAGTTCATCACCGGAGATTTAGAGATGATAGGGGTGCTTCAAATACTTCCGCCTTTAGAACATTGTCTTTTGTAAGTAGCTAAGGGATATTTCTAGCATTTGATCCTGCTTTCATAAACACCTTAACTGTGTACGTCAGCCGTTTTGTTTTGATTGTTGAGGGCTTTATGTTGTGGTCCTGAATTTATTTTGGGGTTAAAATGAGGTTAGCCACTCCTCGTTTGCAGTGGCGTCATGAATTATTCATATTATTGTTTACCATCCAAACTAAAAGTTAATAAAACTCTGCAAACTAAGAGGGTTTGTCACAGGGGTTTTACATGTGTATTATTAATGGTTAAAACACCATTAACTTAAAAGGTCTGAAAGTCACACTCAGCAGTATGAAATGCTGTTTTTTATAAAGTGCATGTAACCTAAATGCTTTTTTTAACCTTACATCTGTATTTAGGTGCATGTTTGTTCCCAGACAATAACCACTAGCACTATTTATTTAAAACTGCTCTGAAATTACCCGTTTGCTTGAGTTATAATAGATTGTTGACAGTTCAAAAAAAGGAAAATTTTGTCATCAGTTACACTGATATTGTGTTTTTCCAAACCTATAAATCTTTAGTTAATCTTTGGGATTACAAATTAAGAAATCTTCAAACCTGAGAGGTTCCCTTCATCTAAAGTCCAGGTAACCAATGTTATAATTATCAGCAGGAGTGCCCATGAGCCCTTCTAGAGGGCACCCTACCCCAGACGCCATTTCCCAGATACCCAATAGGAACCAATTATCTGTTTTCACCTGTTGCAAATCTGGAGGACTATAACAGGTGCACTCACAGACACATACTGGGCTGAGTATTGTTTGTTAGCCTTTAGCGTATTCCTAGTTTTCCTAGTTTGCTAGTTTTGCAGTGCCTGTGTTTAGACCCTGGACTGTTCCTTGTTTCTGATTGTTTGCTGCCTGCTCTGACCGTTGCCTTTTATTGGATTACTCTTTTGCCTTGCCTCCGATATCGTTATTTGCCATTGTTTGACCATGCCTGTCTAATACACACTTAATAATGCCTTGCATTTGGATCTTCATCTCCGTTGTCATGTAGCCATGTTACAACTAAAATTTAGAAAGGTCATTAAAGGGTTCCTCCACTCCAAAATAAAAATTGTGTCATTAATCACTTACTCACATGTCGTTCCAAACCCTAATAAGCTCTGTTTGTCCTCGGAACACAATTTAAGATATTTTGGATTAGAACTGGTATGCTTTTGACTGTCCCCGTATTCACAAAATCTCTTAAAGCTAAAAGTAGCTCATAATGTGCGCTAAAATTAGCTCCTAAATCTGTAAAACATTACGAGTAGAAAAGAGGACTCCTAAGTCACTAAGAAGCCGTAAACTATCCTAAAAAATGGCTGTCGGTGGCAGTCTGCCTCATAATATAAATATTTTAGGAACATTTGACGAAAATGAGCTTTTAAAAAGGTATCACCTTTAGGGTTTGGAGTCCCAAACTCCAAAATTTCCTTTGATTAAATCCTTTTCATTAAACACTTGGGCAAGAAGTAACAGCTGTTTGCATCCAGTTTGCTTTTTTTTTACGTTTGCATGTCTTACTATCAGCCATGATTATTCTTGTTACGCCGTGAGGCGTTTTCTGTGTTTTTGTTTATATTTTCAAGTCTTGTCCATGTGCTCTGTATTTTGGTTTAG